>PVJO010008020.1:59817-78061 GCA_004026905.1 Hystrix cristata | reverse complement strand
AATTTTCGACATGTGGTTAGCCAATTTTTCCAGCACCATTTGTTAAATAGGCTATCATTCTTCCAATGAGGATTTTTGGCTTCTTTGTCAAAGATGAGGTATTTGAGTGTGCCTGGGGTTATTTCTGCATCCTCCAACCTATTCCATTGATCCTCAGGTCTGTCTTATTGCCAGTACCATGCTGTCTTTAATACTGTAGCTCTATAGTATAGTTTTATGTCTGGGACTGTGAAACCCCATGTTTGAATCCTGGTGTCTTTACAAGAAGAGGGAAAGAGAGCACATGTACAAAATTTACACCCTCTGTCTCTTGTCATGTGATCTATGTGGCACCTTGAGACTCTGCTAGGAAGAAAACCACCTCCAGATATGGCCTCTCAACCTTGTACCTTAGGAACCATAAGGCAAAATAAGCCTCTTTTCTCATATAAAGTTATCCTGCCTCAGGTAATTTATTATAATGATGAAAAATTAATACAGAATATTGGTGATGAAGATGGGATCATCATTACAACTGTACCTAAAACATGGAGGCAGCCTTGGAATTGGTTAACTTAGCAGAGTTTGGAGAAGCAAGCTAGAAATAGCCTAGAATGTTGAAAGCAGAGCATTATGGGTGATCTTGGTGAGAGCGCAGAAGATGAGGAAACTATGAAAAAGTTGAAATAGGTTCTTTCCATGAGCATTCTGTGACCAGAATGCTGATAGAAATGTGGACAGTAAAAGCCATGCGGACAATGTCTCATATGCAAACAAAGAACTATTAGAAACTGGAATAAAAGCCATTCTCTAACGCCGTAGATAGCCACTTAGTCTAACTGGGTCCATGACCTAGAGCTTTACAGAAGGCTTAATTTTAAGATGATAAACTGGGATATCTGGTGCAGGAAATATATAAACTATAAAACATTCAGGCTGCTGCTTGGTTATTCATAACTGCATATAGTAGAATTTAGGAGCAACAGCATGATCTAAAACCAGAATGTATAATTTTAAAAAGGGAAACAGAATGGAAAGATTTGGAAAATTCACAGCCTGGCCAAGGAAAGAGCAAAGAAATAAATGTGTAAAGGTGCAGTAGAGAAACTGCATACTAAAGAGGTTAAAAGCATAAAAGGGAGACAGTTACTTTGCATCACAATTGGAAAAAGGCCTTAAGGGCATCTGAGACATTTACAAGGTGGCCTCTCCCTTCATAGGTTCAGAGATGTCCAACAAAGAATGTTTTTGTAGAAACTCAAGGCACTCTAAACAGACTACCAGATGCTAGCACTGCCTCCGGATTCTGGTTTCCTGGCAAAGTGCTCCACAGTCACTGCAGCCTTGCTTTAAGTGGACCCAGATGTGTCTCATGGGGGCAGCAGACATCGGAGCCATCCATATGATGCTGGTTCTGCAGTACACAAAATGCAAGTTATGGTGTCATGGTTGACTCCACTGAGATTTTGAAGGAACGTCTGAAAGACTAAACAGAAGTTTGCCACAGAGCTGGAGTCCATAAAGCTAGAACTTGATGGAGTGGTGCCTGGTGGAAATGTGGGAGTGGAATAATAAATAAATAAAATAAATAAATAAATAAATAAATAAATAAATAAATAAATAAATACAAAAGAAAGAAAGAAATGTGGGAGTGGAAATTCCAGGAGGGTAGAGTTATCACCAAAGTGAAATGCTGCCCTGGAAAACTACCAGGTCACTGTGCGACCCGAGAGAGCAGCCACGGGGTTACAACCAATGACACCATAGGGGAAGGGGTACTGTGCCCACAAGATGCTTTAGAATTTATTGTCTGTCGTGCTGGGTTTTAGCTTTACTTTAAGCCACTTCCTTTCTAATGGCCTATTTTTAAATTTGGAATAAAATAATATTTATCATGTGCTTGTCCCATCATTTTATCTTGTAAGTATGTGACATTATTATTTTTTTCCAGGGGATCACAGATGAAAGTTTGTCTTAAGTCTCAGAGTACACTTTGGACTTGTGCTTGAGTGATACTGAAACGGTTAAGACTTTGGAATTCCTGGGAATGGAGTGAAGGCATTTTGCATTGTGAGAACACTTGGGGTTCAGGGTCTTTGGATATTGTTCATTTCCCTCAAATGTTCGTATGTTGGAAGCTTTGTTCTCAGAGAGTGGTACCGGGAGGTAATAGAACCTTTAAGAAGTAGGGCCTAGTGGGAGTTCTAGGTCACATGTGGCACTCCCTTGAAAGGAATTAGGATACTTCCAGGGTGGGAGTGGAAGAGGTTCTAGTTAGTTTTTATGAAAGGATTGTTAGGAAAGCTTGAGCCTGGCACCACACAGACTCACAGACTCTCTCTAGCTTCCTAGATGAAGATATGGTCCCTTTCCACAAATATGCTCTTGACATCTGCCATAAAGCCCTTACCAGAGGCTCTTCCATGCTTTTTGGATTTCTGGTCTCCAAAACTGTGGGTTAAATAAACCTTTTTTCTTCATTAATGTCCTGCCTCAGGTATCTTATCAAAGCAATGAAAAATAGACTAATAGAAGAAGCAAGGGACAGAATGTATAAGAAGACAACTAAGCTTTTTAACTCTTAAGTATTTCTATGCTGTTTATTAGAAAACCATGTCCTAAGGAATGACCTTGTCTGTGACCCTTCATTTTCTTTCCTCCTTCAGGGAGCTGGAAAAATAAGAAGGTTGCCAATAACAGGCTTTAGAGGTGAATAGAAGCACTTTCCCACGGTATACTTTAGTTTTAGGTGCTTTTTGCTGAAAGGTGACCATAGGGTGCTAGAGTATCTCGAACTGAAATTTGGTTTGGAGGTATGGGGTGTATTTCGGAAAAAAAGATGAAAACATATGGGAATTTAAAAAAGGAAAGGTTAATGAAAAGGAGAAAGATTGACTAGTTATCTAAGAGTAGAAGTGGTAATATTTGGTGAAGAAGTAGATGTGGAAACTGAGAACAAAATGACGTTAAGGTAATTGCCAGTTTTCAGAATGAGTTTATGGACTAAGATGTAGAATATAGCATGAAGAACACGTTCGGGCAATAAAATGTCTTTGGGGCATCATGTTAAATCTACATAAGGGAGAATATCCAAATGAAGATGCTCTGGAGGTAGTTGGTATATTTCTCAAATGCTCAATAAAAATGTCTAGATCATTTATTTCCTTGTCTAATACTAAGCTACTTATTCTTCATAGTCCAACTCAAAATTTACTTTTACTGACACAAATGGGAAGAATAATATATAATTGTTGTTCCCAACATATTTTATACTACTTCTGATAAAACACTTATCATAGTTTGTTATTCCTGATTGTTTTCATGTTTCTCATGTTCCACGAAGTCTTAGATCATGACTGACTCAGCCTTACATCTTCAGTAGTTCGCACAATCCATAATACTTATTGAAATGAAATTAATAAACATGGTATATGGTTGATAGACTGCCCTGGGAAATTTGGTAATATATGTGATATTTATTTATTTATTTATTTATTTTTTGTGGTGCCGGGGATCGAACTCAGGGCCTTGTGCTTGCAAGGCAAGCACTCTAATCACTGAGCTAAATCCCCAGCCCCATATATGTGATATTTAAAGTAATGGGCAAGTGGTAGCTTCGTGAATAGCCGATATTCCCCAGTCAGCGGTTTTCATTTGTTCCCTGAACGAGCAAACTGAATCCCATTTTAGATCACTGTTCTGTTCCCTCTGACATTTTGTTATGTCACATTTTTCTCTTTTATTCCTTATTTTCATATGCTCTCCTCAGACACGTCAATCTAAAGGAATGCCATAGCACCTGGAACCTTCCATCTTATCACCCTGTTTTGTTTTCTTTTTTATATGATTAACCACCTGATTTACTTATTTACTTATCTATCTGCGCCCATTCAACCTTAGGTCCATGAGAGCACAGAACTGTCTTATGCACTGCCAGATCCCTGAGGCCTAGATCAAGTAGGCCCTCAATGAATATCTGTTGACTCACTGAAGCGGGTTGTCCCCAAGAGAAAGAGATGTTGCTGTGAACTTTTGCAAAAATACCTTTGTATTCACTCTAATTTGTATTTGTGCATTGGGAAATAAAAACTAATGTGATTTACCACATCCATGTGATTTTTCTCTCTACCCTTGGTTTCCTCACTTTAGCAAATCCTGAGGCATATACTCGAGAATCCTGCCATCCTTTACTTTCACAGCTGAGTTGCTGTGACTACAACTTCAGAAATGATAGACTAGATTCTTTCTAGGATCCTTTTGTTGGAAATTTTATCTTATTTAGTACTTCCTATGAATATGAACAAAAATAAGTATGACATTATTGTAGGCTCAAGAATCTTTTCTGTAATAGCAGGAAAAAGGATAGAACATCTGAAGGAACCATATGTGGTACAATTGTTGCTGCCTCAAGAAAGATGTGACCAAGGCTCTGTAACACCCTAACTGCACAGTTTGTAAATTGCCTAGTTAAGTCTGGACTCAAACTGTGTTACCCACTTTTAAACTGTGTTAAATTTCTTAGTACTTTAATAGAATTGATAGGGTGAACCCATTTACTGTGACAAAAGGATTACCTTGGTCTTTTACTTTAAGTAAGTAATATTTCTTCTTTAATGAGTCTAACAAAAGAGGTCTATAGTTTATTACCTATGCATGAGATTAAACAAAGAGAGGACTCTGAAGCACATGGGGTTCTAAGAGGAACCACTGGTGAACACAGCCATTTCTCAGTATCCATAGGTGATTGGTTCCAAATACTCTGTGGATAAAATCCACAGCTGCTCAAGTCCCTTATATGAAACTGTGCAGTATGAAACTGTGCAGTCCCTTATATGAAACCGTGCAGATTACTTATAATACATGTAATACAACGCACATGCTATGAATATAGTTGTTATACTGTATTGACTAGAAAATGAAGACAAGAAAAATGGCTGTACATGTTCAGCACAGATACAAGTTTTCAAAGTATATTTTTCAACCCAAAGTTGGTTGAACCTGCAGATGCAAAACCTGTGGATACAGAGGCCCAATTGTGCATGTGTATTCCAGCATATTGTAGGTGTTGGGGAATTGTTTAAATAAATTATTAGAACGAAAAAAAATCTTAAATTATGAATGCATATTCAAAAGGAGATTGGAAATGTAATAAATTAAACTGAATAACTTGAAAATATTTTCTCCTAAGCTATATAAGTATAAACACTTTTCTTTAATATGTTCGAAATTAGTACTCATCAAGGAGATTGGCAATCATGGTAGTAGCTATTAAAGATTAATGTTTAAAATCAATGGTAAAAGGACATTACTCTTCAAATTGTATTCATTTATTCATTTGTACTTTTTTAAAAGTCCTTCAATATTTTTTCTTGCCCTTTCTTTGTGTGCTAGAGTGCGAGTACTCTTTTCTGTCCCTTTTTCCTTTTTATGATATTCCATTCCCACTTTCCTAGGAAAGTTAAAATCTAGATCAGTAACAGTTGTCTATATTTGTCTTCATCTTTCACATTCCATTCTTCAAAGATCTCTTGAGATTTGGGGGATCTATGTGCCACTTAATTTTGCTGTAGAATCTTTAATAAGTGGTCTGGTCCCAACAGGCCCATCAAACTTCACATGTCTTTCTTGGCAAATAGAGATTGGCCTCCTCATTGATTTTACTGATCTCCTGGGAAGGGTGCTCCCTGAAGGTAGCGCTTTATTTTCACAGTTAAGTGATACGGCAAAGGCATCTTTGAATTTTAAGACTAACTCCAAAATTGATAATGAATCAATTCTCTAAGTAGAAAAGATTCTATTTTACTAACAAGGTGAAATTATTTTATTTCTTACAATAACATCAGAGACAAATGTAGTATTTTTACATTCAGTCTCCTGCTCTAAATCAAATACTCTTATTCTATATCTTATGGACAGAAACTAAGATTTCTTTGGAGGCCCTAAAATTACTTCTTTGGAGGCCCTTTAATTAATGTCTCCCTAAGAGACATGAGAAGAAAAACATAGGCAACTAACTTCAAAATAATTTTGTCCTTTTTTTTTTTAACTCAAGTAACTAACTTCTCTACCAAATCACCTCCATATTTCTCTGTGCTTTCCTTGTATATCAAACTTCTTTTCCTCCCAAATACTTCTGTTGTGACATCTGGAAATTGTGTTGTAGGACATCATTCCACTGCTTTGCTTTTTCTCTATGTGGATTACTGTTTCCTTGAAACACACTCAATTGGTCATTATTCTGAAGGACAGGTTACTACAGGGTCTAGAAGTGGGCTGGCATATTTTTGGCTCCACATTGTCTATCCCAGATCTTTTTTCCCCTGCTATGATTCAAAAACTCCTTCTTTAAGAGTCTCTCTAGTTCTAACATCTATCTCCCACTCACCACCACCACCACATTTATTCCAGAACTTCCTCTGCATTCAAGTCTCACCACTGCCATTTGGCTTCCCTTCCACAGTCATGAGGTTGGTTCATCTAATACCTTTACCGCATAGATTTCTCATTTCCTTGGTTTTGAGATCTTCATTTTTTCTTGACTTCAACCTCTCACTGCCTGTTGTGTACATATTTATATAGCCTTAATTCTTCCACTTCAAAAATTTTAAACTTTAATATTCATAACCCTGATCCTTATAAGCTTTCAGAATATCTATTTTCTTACTTCTACTTTACTTGTTCTTCAGCCTCACAGTGATCTAGATATTGTAACAATTTTCCAAATTTATCAATTACTGTTTTAAGTTTATTTTTAAACTAATTCACATAATATATTATGCAATATAACACAAGATATAGCTACACTGAAGATAAATTCTTTTACTTCTTTTATTATTCCAGCAAGAATGCCCAGAAAATTCCTAATAATAAACTAACACCATTTTTAATTTCTCCATTTCTATATCCAACCATGGAACATAGCTAGAGAATACCCAGCAACCAAGCAGCTGTGCTATTACCATGTACAATGTCTAATCTCAGCCAGTTCTCAGCAATGACAACAACCCTTTCATTTGATGCTATTTCACTTCCTCTTCCAGCCTCTATTGCTGGCTCATTCTTTTAATACTATTTAGGGTGCCAATTCTACCATGTGTTCTTTTATTCTCAGGAGATCACCTCTTTTACCACGGGATAGGTGTAGAAGACCTTGAAGAAAGGAACACAAATGGATTAAACAAAAAAATTTAAGCTTCTTGCTACCAAGGAATGAATAAAGAACAGTAATTATGACCACTGTTAGGATCCATTACTAGTACATAAGGTAATAACAGAATCATGATAAAGACATTAAGAAAAGTCAGAAAATATTTACAACATAATTGTCTCTCATTTTTATTTCTATAAACAATGGAGTACATCTCAGAAAAAGAATACAAAAATAGATGATAAAGAAAAATAAGGAAATGCCTATGTTCTGAGTTCTCCATTCCTCAGTTTACATAAGATTGAGCCTAGAATGCTGTCTTCATTTTATCAAGTTAAATAAACGAACATGTGCTTTTATGTACATTTTTTATAACTTCACAGATATTCCCTTGGAAGGAGCCATATTTTATAAGTAAGCCTCTAAACTGGGAAACAAATGATTGTGTGCCATTTTCTTAGCTTTAGATTCTAAGTTCAGAATAATATTCCACTCCGTCCCACTACAAAAAATAGTGGGAAACTTGGTCTGAGAAAGCTGTGCTTTTCAATAGTTTTCCCAATGACTTCTGTCACTTTTAATTGAATGTTTAAATTAGCTGCATTAGTAAAGATATAGCTCTGGCTGATGTGTTAGATGTCTAAATTAACACAAAATTCCTAAAATACAACTTTGTTCCTTTCACATTTCACAGTGCAAACCCAGAAGGCCAGGCTTCTTACTGCTTCCAAGACTAGAGGGGTGCCCTCATCTGCATGGCCTTGGTTTGCTTACTAGCTTACTTGTTAACCAGTGGGATGGGGGAGGGGATGGTTTTAAGAGATGTCTTAGAAGGTGAAGACTTCACTTCTGCTTTAATTGCCCGTATTATGGACACAATAATTACAATCAAGCTAAGGAGCTTAATCTTTATGCTGAACAGCCAGGGCCCCACTTATAATCTGGGATTCTAATACTGTCAAAAGACAGAACAGATATTCAGAGATACTTAGCTGTCTTTCACATCACCTCTTTAGTCACCCAAACATCAATAGCCACACTTTTTTCTACACATGGGGTACATTTATGGCTTTTTTCCCTTCCTTCCAAATCATCTTCAATTTAATAAAGGAATCTTGAGGTCAGGTGTCTTGTTTATGAAAGCAACACCCTTTTTCTGATGTTTGCCACTGAGTTGGACCTAACTGTTGGGCTGCCAAGGCTTCAGGCCACAACCTTATCTCCTGCTAAAACTAGAGGTAGTTTTAGCCACCTCCTACAGCTGCTTCAGTGTAGGGAAATAGTTCACAGGGTTACTATGTGGCTTCTCCCAGGCTTTCAGACTTTGCTCTCAAGTCATGGGCAAAGGGATGTCTTACATAGTTGTCATCCTTTCTTACTCTCTTTAGGTTGATTAACTCCTCCCTGAATTTCTCTGTCTCTTTGGGGCTTTGCTAAAAGTAGCAAGAAGCAAGGAACTTACATCAAA
This sequence comes from Hystrix cristata, assembly GCA_004026905.1. Classification (NCBI taxonomy): domain Eukaryota; kingdom Metazoa; phylum Chordata; class Mammalia; order Rodentia; family Hystricidae; genus Hystrix; species Hystrix cristata. The sequence continues at coordinate 69,467 of PVJO010008020.1, read as the reverse complement.
GACCTGAAATGTACCTGTTGACTTTCTTTGGCACTGTAGGCTCAAGTGGCATATGCTCAGCCTTCCATGACATCAAGGATATTGATTTTACCAAATATTTTTCCATGCCCTATCAGGACTCACTAGCTGTATCACTGTCACCTGTTGGAGAACTCGGAGATAATACCGTATATTTCAGATTAGGTTCTAGTCAAGTCTTGCTAGGTACCAGAATTTGTATTAGAATACGGGTTACATAGTTATTATTAAAGTTCAAACAAGAAACAAAAGTGATTTAAACAATGAAAAAGGAAATTTCTCAAGCACAGACTAAAAAAAGCTTGTACAGTAGCACAGATTTACAAGACTGTCAGGATTCTGGTTCCTTCTGTTTTCCCTTCTACCCCATCACTGGGAGGTGGCCCTTGTGGTCCACATAAGATCAGCACCACATCTGCATGCTAGGCAGGGAAGAGGAAAAGGACACACATCACTGACAATCACAAACCAGTCACCAAGTTGGTCACATGGCTGCTGAGAAGCTGCCAGGGCAGCAGGGGAGCAAATGTATTATGGATAGCCAGAATGAAGAAGCTGGAGGGAAAAGGGGTGGTAGGGAATAACTACCAGTCTGCCACACTCATCTCTGATATTGAGAATTATCTGTGATAGACTCTAATTTTCGTTTTAAATTTATAATCATGTGAGTTGGAATACTAAAGGAAAAAAAATACACAAACAAAACCAGAGAGCATTTGCTACTCCACGCATGTGGCCCTGATTTTTAATGGACTTTCAGCCTAACAGAGAGGAGAGGCAGAAATCAGCAGGATAGGAAAACCTGGATTTGGCTTCATTTTCAAAATATTTTCCTAATACTGAATCTAAATGTTGGATTAAAGATTTAAATGTTATTTAATTCTTATTTCTATCCCTAGGCAACACTGCATTTAAAATAGCATGAACAATTTTCATTGAGAGACCTCCATGAAAAGATAGTTCACAAATTACCTCTATTGAACTTAGTCTCTCTCCATTTTTTAGCCAAAATGAATCCTTCAAGTTGTAAATTTTCCTTACATAATCATCCACCCTCATGAAAAACCAAATTGTATGTGGAATGGACATACCACTAGAACATAAACTTGTTGAGAACTGAGGTTGCGCATCTTTGTAGTAGTAGACAATTTGCAATTCTTTTTTTCAATTTAATGAGTTATACACTTGAAGAGTTACTTGAATACATATTTTCTCATCTATTTTTGTCAGTGTTTGTATCTGAGAAAGGATAATGGTACTCTACTGTCAGTAAGAGGGAGCTCAGCTTGTCAAGTTCAACACTACATAGTGCGTCTTGGTTCTACTTCAAATATTAGAACAGTAAAGATGAGATTTTCTGAGTGTTCTTTTTTTTTTTTTTTTTTACCTCCTAGGACCAGACAGTAGGGAATGCAGAAAGAGGTGGGGGAAAGAGGTTTACTTTTAACTTAGTACCAAATTAATATAATGGAAATATAATAGATTCATTCCAGAAAGGAGAATAGGAGAATCTTATTGAAGAAAGCTATATAAGCATTTTCCTCCTGAATCCATGCTGTTACTGTATACTTGGGCTATTCTGGGGACCTGCTATTCATTTAAAAAATAATTCATATTTTAATGTATTTACATAGATAATTTACATAAAATTATTTTTGGAAATTGTGACCTATTTTAACCCGTCATATGATTATCTGTGGTTTGATCTTTATGCAAAGCAATTAAGTCTGTCTGGCCTCCAGCTATAATGAACTCTAATTTTGTAGATCTCCAGCTCGTTCACACATTTAGAATGACCTTTTATGTCTTTCCAACTGTGATATCTTCTTTGGGTTCAGAAGTCTATCAATATGTAGTGCTTGAAATCTCTATTAACAGGGATGAAAAGTGGAAGATATAAATTGACACAAGAAACTGGACTACACAGTATTCTTAAACACTTCACCTAAAATGTCTTCTACATCTATTTTCATAGCTCATAATTTAAAATCATGAAGAGATGTTCCTGGAACACTTCTTTTCATCATAAGTACTTAGGCTATACCAGATCTTGAAAAGAATGGAATACTGGAACAGCCTCAGAAAAGTAGCTTAAACACATCAGGTTTCCAAATAGATATATATTCTATATATGGATATACACCACATTCCACAATCATATCACATTTTAATATTATGCTGATCCATGGTGACCTGCTTTAATTAAACTTTGAAGCATTTAGAACTAATTTAGTTTTAAGTTTTTAATCAGCAAGAAAACAGTTTTAGGTGTTATGTAAGGACAGGAAAAAGTCTAGCCAGAGTTTGTTTTCTTTGCCATTTGTTATTCCTTAATTATGATTTCTGGTCATAAAATGAACAAAGGATTCCTTCAATTGTGTCATTAGGTAATGAACATTCAGTTGCCCATTCATTCATTTACACGCTTCCCTAGTGTCTGCTAAACACTGCAGAGCCAAAAGGTGAAAGGGAAAGCACAGGCCAGTTTGAAGAACAAGTGTGAGTCAGGTACAAGGGCTGCAATGGAAGGAGAGTGGAGAAGGAACTAATGATTTCTTATTATGTTCTAGTCACTGTAGCAGATGCAGCTCATAAAATTAGCTCATCTCATCCTAAAAATGATTCCTTGAGACAGGTACTATTAGCCTAATAAGGAACTAAAATTTAGAGACATTGACTTTCCATTGGTCAAAAAACAATATGCAATAGGTCCACAAAGGTAAGCCAGGTCTGTCTCACATCAGAGTTGCTCTCTACTTAAACTACATGGGATCCCTAAACTTAGCAAGGTGTCATGGATGCTGAAATGCTAACCCTGCCCAGGGAGTAAAAGAATGTCCACAAAGGAGACACAACTGGAGTCAATTCTTATAGGACGAACAACAGTCTCACAAGTAGGTGAGGTTGTGAAAGGCTTTCCTGACAATTCAAAAAGCATGTAAAATACAGACAGGTTGGTGAGACAGGTCAAATTTAGGAAACTCCAAGTACATTAGCACAGGAAAACTACTGTAGACTCTAGAGGCAGGCTGTATACATTCAAATCTCATCTGCTCCATTTCTCAGCTTTATAACTTTAACATGTTTTTAACCTCTTTTTTATTTTCTGTACAATATTGGTAATAATAGTACCTATCTAATGCAGTTGTTGAGGATTGAATGTAAAGTACTTTACACAATGATACCCAGGGAAAACCCTATGAATATTATTGCCCTATTATAATTATGGAATAGCTGGAATAAAATGCATGAAAGATATAGTGGCAGAAGACAAGTTTGGATGGAAAGATTGAGGCCAGATCATGAAGTGCCTCTTACACTATATCTTATATAATTGGAATGCCACTTAAGGATTCAAAGTGGCATGTAGTTATGTTTTATGTAATTAGTTTTAGTTCATCATTTAAAAAATCTCTCTCTGATGTCAGTGTAAAGAACAGATGAGAAGTGAGACCTGAGCCAAGAGACTGTGACTATTGCAATAACAGGGAAGGAAGGTCCCACAAGGATCTAAACTGAACTGAACTCAGCTTTGATGAGAAGCTAGGACAGGGCTAAAAATACTCAGGAAGTAGTATGAGCAGGATGCAGTTAAAAAATAGAGAGCATAAGTAGATTAAAGGGGTTGGTAGTGCCAATACCAGGGAAAGAGTACAGAGGAAGAGAAGTGGGCTTTGAAACTGTTGTTAAATAGTAAAACCATGTCCTGTTAAAACAGTAAAAGAAATCAACATATCCAGTCACAAAATACAGGTACAATTCTTTTTGAGTTAATCAGATAATCTTGCTTGAAGTTTAAAGTTTAAAATAAACTTCTTGTTAACAGTTAATTTTGATATAGAAAACACTTAAAATTAAAATTTTATTGGTTAAAACTCCTGAATGGTTTGATGCCATTTACAAGAAACTTACACACACACACAAACACACATATACAGTACTTTCAGGTAATGTATAAATTTATGAAGAGATAAAACACATGCGAGTTTATTGTTTTATTAGTCAAGAATACAGATCAAGCAGGAGCCACGTGTTGCACATCCTAGCACAGACAATGTTGGTTTCTGAAGTTCCCAAATGGGCATGTAAATACAAATGACACTGTCAGAACAAGATAAAGCCTCACAAGATCTATAATATTTATTCTTGCTATGAGTATGTACATGGACTGCATTTGTCATGTGGTACCAATTGCCATTATTTAGTCTGGACTTACCTATCCAAGGAGAATTGTACTTCATGTACTTCTATTAATGGGAATATATAAACTCATAGCTATTTCCTGGATATGATCCCACTCAGGATCAACAAAGCAATCCTCCTGGGGGATATCAATTTCACAATAATTTCTAAGTCACTATAAGAACTGAATAAAAGTTAATTACTTGTAATCAAGTGTGCTTTGATGAAGTTAGGGAATTAGACTGCACTATATATTTTTAAAACAAATCCTTTAATTCTGACACCTAAGTAAATGGTAGTTAACACGAATACCAGTCAACTATTTGGTTGGTGGTAATATGTTCTTAGACATCTGGAACATTTTAAAGTTTCTCAATGTCTTGTACTAAAATTGTTTGAACTGTTCTGTTCTATAAAGTTTTTCAACAATAAAGATAGTAATAATATTCATTGTTTTGTTTTACATTAAGATATCAACATATATGAAATTTATTACTTCATTTAAGATATGAATATTTGTCCAATTTATTATTTCCATGACAGCATATGTCTTAGAGAAATTGTTTCATTCTTCAAGCACAGTGACTTTGCAGGCCAGTTTCAGCACCAGGGATAGTAATCTTCCAGACTATAGTGAATGTCATCAAACAGATTAGTAAATGCTATATGTCTAAGATCAATTTAATATCTTGGTTTATATGAATGAGTAAAACATGACAGTTAATAGTATGGACACAAGGGAAACAGTCAACAATTTTTTGTCTTTGTTCTTGCTGTTATTCTTGTTATATGTAAGCCTGATGTAATAAAAAGATACTTAAATTTCCTTAGTCACAGAACCCAATATATGTGGAAAATAAATGACCATAATTATTTCTAGTTTTATACATGTTAATTTTAAATATAGCCACTATTTCTCAGCATTAGAAAAATACACACACACACATTTTATCTGAAGCTCTCTAAACTTTAGTAATACTTAATGCAAACATGGAAAAAAGAATTAACGTATTTGTAAAGAAAGATTATCTTTCCAAACATTGTTATAGGATTCCTGTGTATTATAATTTATACTGTTATATTGTTTTTACATGTTTTGAAGGATAAAACAATTAATGAACTGTCGACTAACTGTAATATATATTATGTGTATTCTAAGTGAGGACGTTAAACTTATAAAACCTTTAGGATGTTAAATTTATAAAATTATTAACTTCCAGGAAATACTAAAAAGTGTTAATAGCTATCCAAACTAAGAATGACTACAAATCTTTGCATTAGAATTTCCTTTACCTCAACTTTTGAAGTATAATTGTTTTGAAAAAGTTGGTTATTTTGAAAAAATTCATTAAAATGTAAATACATATATGTATATAAATTAACACATATTTTTCATTAGAAACTCAGTAGTTTGTGTTCTGCACAATTTTGTACCTAGTCATTTACTTATACGCCAGTAACCAATTTTTTAAAAAATTGAAGCTACCGATACTCATCACATGTTTAATGAGTGGAGCTATCTTTATGCTGACATAGCGTATCCTGCAGTGTGATGCTAAACCTGGAAAACTAGGACTTGTAAACTCAACTACCAGGAATCCACTGTAGATTGGCCAAATTCAGGAAATATACAAGTAGATTCTTCCAATGGCCCTTAACTCAATATCCTATAACAATTTCCATGAACAGAGGGATATAAAGTTTTTAGGAGAAGAGGTACAAAACAATTTGATACTGGGAAAAAAACCTAATTTGATATTGAACTTGGGCCTTTTTCTAGCATGCCTCTTTCTCCATCCTAAGGAGAGTCTGGCCTGAGGATCACTAGATAGAGGCATCTGATGGTCAGTTTTGAATTTAGAGACAGAAAGCAAACAATTATCTAATGACTGTAATTTGTCCCCATTCACAGTAGGGTTTAACCAAGCATTCACATGCTCGTTACTCAAGTACAATTTATCCATCAACTAACTTTATCCAATAAATTAGTAAACTTAGGCTATGGAGAACAAGAGTGACTATTTTCAATTCCAGCTGAAATCATACATATGGAGGAGGATTAATAATAAATGCATATCAATGGTTTAATTTTACTTTTGGAATACTGTAATTTCAAAATATCACTAAAACAGTGTAATTCCTAAGAGAAATTTGTCTGGAGATTTTACAAAGCTTCACCTTCCTGTCCAACTAGAAAATGGGTTACTGGAAAGAATCTTCTAGAAACTGGCTAAGATATTTATTGCCAGAATCTTCCTGGGAAAAGCTGTCTGTTTGGCTTCACCTACATTTTCTTACCTCAGCCACATGCTCCATCTGTCCATCAAGGACTGATACTTTTATCTGAAAGAACTTTATAAATACACTAGCACTGAAGTGTGAATTGCCTTGCAACTTTTTGAGGATCTCAAACTTAGCCTCTTGTTTAACTTTTTGTTCATGTTTCCAGATTCTTGACTGTTTGCCCAACTTCAGATTGCGTTCCTGCTCTGTTCCTGAGGATTGCTGGTTGCTTCAACTCTCTTTTTCATGTTTGCCCCAACTATGGCTCATCACGATGTTTGGATTCCTTACCATTTGATTCCTGACCATTACCTCTGGGCTCTGAACTTGCTTATGTCCTTTTGAACATCCCTCCACAACTTGTCACACTATCAAAACCAATTTCCTGCTCTGAGTCTCTAGTCACAACTCATTACAGCCTGCAGTTCCAGGCTGAGGAATTACTGCCTCACACCAGATCTCAGCCAGAATTACTGTCACTGCTTTCTCAGGAATGCTCTACATTTCTCAAAGCATGACTGCAATTTCTATCACTTATGTTTATGAAAACCCCACTCTATACAAAAAGCTGCTCATTCCAATTTTATCGTTAAAGAAAACCGAGACTCACAAAGCTGAATAATCCACTTAATAACCACAGTGATGATTCAACAGCTTTGAATGCCAGTTTTGCAGACTTTAACTCTCCGGTAAATTCATGTTGGAGAACTTTAATAGCCCTTTAGATGAATGATATTATTCTGATTTAATAATTCTTTGTTCTTCCTTTCATTGTTGAGATTGCCTTCTACTACAAGTAATTTATATCAAATTGTTGAGTTTATTGAAGTGTTAAACTTTCTACCTTTTAATTTTCTTCCTTTTCCTTCTTAATTTAGACATTTTTTGAGTACTACCATATATAAGTCAATTAGTATGATTTTGAAAAGTGTATTTGTAGGAAATAGTCCTGCCTTCAAGTAGTTGCCAATCGAGTGAGAGGAAAACACATAACAAAAACCACAGCACTATATTTTATTTATATACATAAAAATAAATATGTACAAAATTAACACCCTTTGAAATCATATTGTTTATGTAACTTTTACTATTTTATTATGTGTCCTTATTATAATGAAAGCTCTGTAAGAACAGGGACTTTATTCACTCATGTATTTCCTTTACTTTGGAAATATCTGTAGTTCATGGATGCATTCAACAGCTCTGTGTGGCAAGGAATTTGTATGTGTTGTCTTCTAGACTTTTTAAAATACCATTTTCTGTCTCTAGTAAAGGAAAACTATTTATTAGATGTGCAAATATATTGCACTAAAAGCTTTGGTTACTTTTTTTTTTTTTTTTTTTTTGTGGTGCCGGGGATCAAACTCAGGCCCTTGTGCTTGCAAGGCAAGCACTCTAATCACTGAGCTAAATCCCCAGCCCAAGCTTTGGTTACTTTAAATTGAACTTCTTTTCAAGTTTTTTCACCCTTATCAAACAGGCCATTTGTGTTACATTATTCAAATGATATACAATCTTTTAAATACAGAATTCATTTCATTTATTTAACAGTAAATACATACTGTAGGAAATAAAGTTTCTTTAAAGTTGCCCTATTTCATGTTTACATTGCTTGATATTCATGTGGGTTCATGCTCTCTGAGACTCTATAATGCATGCTACAGAGTTGCTACTATATAAAATATTAATTTAGTATTCTATTAGTACATTTCATTTTAGCTTAATGCTTATTGAACGAAGGAGGGTTCCAAAACTCGAAGGGTTGATGTTTCAATTACACTGGCTATTTTATGTTTACAGTTGTTACACTTTAAGTTCCATTGCAACTCCATTCTTAACTCTGTTATGTGTTATGTTCGATTATATTACCTTTGGCATTTTCCTTAAATTTTAGATAGTGTGCTCCTACCATTCCAGAGTGCCGAGACCACATCTGTATAGTTAGCCTTAAAAATAGTTAATATTTTTTACTTACAAAAAGTTAACACATGTTTTACAGTGATTTAACATGAGCCGTTTAAAGGTTAGGGTTTAGTAGAGGTGTTGGCACAACAGAAGACATTTTAAAATTTATAAATATTTCTGGGTATGACAATTACAAAGAACTAATATAAAAAAGTAGAGGCAGAAAAGTATCAACTCAAATTTGAAAAACTGGAAGCTATATGGCTATGGAGCATATAGTATATGAATGATGCCATAATGTTGTGTGTTTCTGATGGTGAATGTTCAATTTCAACATACATATCTGAGAAAAATTTAGTAAAGTTAATCCCATGAAATCCATTGTCCTTTTAAAAAAGGAAATAAAGGATAACCCTTTGTCTTGGCATGAATTTAAGGTACTAAGCTTCTTTAAAAGAAAGCAGTAACAAAAGATTTTAATGAAAATGAAAAGTAGAGAAAAAGTCAGATATTGAAAACACAGGACAAAAGTAGTCTGGTTTCAACTATCAGAGACATTTTGGTAGACCATTTCTGCGGATTAGTAATAAAGGACTATTTTATTTTTATTGGCTTACTCTTTTAACTTTTTATTTGTACAAAGGCATAGGGGAAATATTTAATTTATAATATGCCTTCTTTCCCTATGACCGGAAAAAAGCAAAGCTATATTGCTTATTGAGTTTAATGTATTTAGCAGAGATAAAAAATTTGAGTTAGAAATGGAATTCATTAAGACTATTGTAAAATAAACAAATGTTGTATGAATAAAGGGCTAAAACACTGATGTCCTTTGAAGAAAAGAAAGTTAAATCAATACATAACAATATGTGGTAGTCAGTGTAATTTGAAAACTCAAAAAACTGTGCTAAGATCTCTCTTTTATGTCACTCTACCACAAGAATTTTATCATCTATTGAGCATTTGAGCATTTATTACTGTTCTAAAAGTTTTATATGTTTTTATGTGCTTTATCTCTTTATGTTCTCTAAGCAATACATATGAGTTAGTTATACTTTACAGTGGTAGGAATACAAGTTTAAGGGTAATTTGCCAGAATTTGAACTCAGTCTATTTAATTTCTTTTCCTTTCCTTTCCTTTCCTTTTCCTTCCTTCCTTTCTTGTTTTTTTTTTTTTTTTTTTTTTTTTTTTTTTTTTTTTTTTTTTTTTTTTTTTTTTTTTTTTTTTTTTTTTTTTTTTTTTTTTTTTTTTTTTTTTTTTT
>PVJO010008020.1:0-59717 GCA_004026905.1 Hystrix cristata | reverse complement strand
ACTGTCCAGGGGAGACTTGAACCTGTGATCTTCCTCTCTTAGCTCTCAGGTGCTCATATTACAGGCCTGTGTCACCAGGATGGGCTCAGTCTAATTTCAAACCCATTCTTTTTAACTACTATATCATACTTTAAATGATTCTTTGGGATTATGATGATGATGACTGAAAAAACCAGTGAAATGTTTGGGAGAATTTTTTTTTTATTTTATAACATAGCCATGTGAACTCTGTTGTTTTTCTGAATGACAACGTTATGGTATAAATTGTGAGGGCAAATCGTTTAGCCACTCTATGCTTTGCTAAATGCAAGAAGCTTGAAATTTGCTGTTACGTGTTCTTGCCACTGCAAAAGAAATCTGGTGGAGCTTGTTTTAATACAAACAAAGAAACTAGTGATAAAACTGTGGCTAACAGATGACATTTCATTTATTTCTCCCAAGATTAGATCAGTCAAACAGATATGAAGTTTTATATACATATTCATAGATATTTAACCTATAACTAAAAACTAAAAATGATTAGGTATCCTGATCCTTTACTAATTCCTTTAGCCTTATGATTGGCTGTGTTAAGTTCCATTTTTTTATTAACAGCAAAGAAGCTGTATATAATGAACAGTTCAAATTACATATGATTAAATTCTCAGGTAGAAGGAACAAGTCATATACTCCATTCTTTCTTTCTTTCTTTTCTGATTCTGACCCTTCTACCCATTCAGTGAAAAGAGATACATAGTATAGGGCTGGGACATCTAAATATAAGCCTCAAATTTCTCATGTATTACCTGCCAATTGATCAATGGGCTAGTTGTTTCAAGCCATTCTTTCACCAGTTAATCCGTGGCTGCTGGAGCCAGAGAAAGGCTCTAATTCAAAGCTTTATGCAACAGTTCTAAGCTTTGATTGATTCTGGATTCTTTTTTTTTTTTTCCTTCGGTGCTGGGGATCAAACTCAGCACCTTGCGCTTGCTAGGCAAGCACTCTAACCACTGAGTTAAAATCTCCCGCTCTGTACTGTTCCTCAGTTGAACTAGAATTTGTTAATCTTGATTACCAACTTATTTAGAGACCCCTAGGAGAGTAGTAAAGCACACTTCTGGGTATGTCTGGGTGGCCCATGGGGGTGTGACCAGGAGAATTACATCTAATCTTTGACTTCTTCCTCTAGGACTCTTCCCTTGCTCTCTGCTTTTGGTTGCCCTGAGGTGAGGGACTTTCCATTGCCAGGCTTGTATGCCATGTTTCTATTTTGCAGCCAGCTAACAGAACAATTCAACCCATAAGAGTGCGCGTGTGTTTCAAATATATGCAGGTATGCAATTTTTTAAAAGTACAAATAATTTAAGTTTCAAAATAGTTAAACTAAATGAGGCATTATTGAGTGGAAAGTAGCTGTTCTTAATTAATGGATATCAAAAGAAAAAACTCTAGATAAAAGTCTAGCAGTAGTAACATAATTTTCAAGTGCACTTTCACAAAGTTTGGGAGCAACTGGTATAGGGTGTATAGGTATAGGGTGTATAGGGTGTATAGGTTCCTGTCAGGAACAGAATGTGGTGAAACTTGAAAGAAAGTCAAAGTATGGAGGGCTTTGGAACCAAGATAAGAACCCTTGGCTTTTTGTTGTTGTTTTTGTTACGCAAAAAGAGTTGCAGGTGTTGTTTGTGTATATGTAAAACTACAGTCATTAATAAAGTGGAAATCTGGACCACTAACCTATCCATCAAGGTGGATCTTTAGGAAGATTATCAAGTGACAATGGACTAGAGAAGAGACTGTGGAGACATTGAGACCACCTATGACCATCTGAATCAGGATGGTGGCAGTAAGAAAAGAATGAGATGCATGCTAGACATACTGCCAGAAGAATGGGTAGAGGTAATTCTCAATTAGTGGTGAATAAATATGTGCACATGGTGTATTTGTGTGATGAATCATGTGATATTGGAACTACATGTGTGCATCACAGTGCTTGTACACTCTCTAGTTCTTTTGAAATAGCAGAGGACATTACTTTTATACCATTCACTTCACATTTTTCATGTACTGATTTGTTGATTAATTTTCTATCTGTAAAGACAATATTTTCTAGATGGAAAATTCAGAATCATCCATTCAACTAGCCTAGATTTTTTGTTGTTGTTTTTTATTTTTTGGGGTTTTTTTTACACATAGTAGGCACTCAAATATTTGTTGGTGTTAAGCATCAACATTTATTTTAGCCTTTCCAGAAATGGGTCAATTTAGGTAGCAAATATTGAATATCTGCTTAGTGTCTGTATTCTCTGTTTAGGAGAAAAATTACTAGAGCAATAAAGGTAAACCCAATAGCAATTGAAAGAAACAGAAGTTTAAGTTTGATGAAGGAACTGTAAATAGGCACCTATCTAGTCTAAATGACTTTATGTCTGCAAGGTAAGAAAAGCTGTATCCATTGTTTCTGAAAAAGTCCTAAAGCTAGAGAAGTGAACAACTCTCACTAGTGTTTGGCTAGTCATAGAGAAGTAGAAGAGCTAAAGGATTGAAGTTCCAAAGACAGAGAGAGATAAATTCTTGAAAATCTGCTGCAAGTTGCTTAATATCACAAAAATAGTTAATAATTCACATCTTTATACTTTCATTTAATATTTTTATATATGGAGACAGATTGTATCCAGACTTCAGCTGGCTAGTTTTCAAAATCTCTTTTGGACAAGTTAGAGAGAGAAAGTATGAGCTAGATGCTAATATAGTATAACAGCTAGTTAGTAGTTGAAAGATTATACCAAACAAAGGCTTATAAAATATTTAAACCAACAATTTTCAAACTTTTGACTATAACTTGCAGTAAGAAGTAAAATTTATATCATTATCTAGTAAATATACATATAAACTCTGTATATGTGTAGATGTACATATAATTTTTAAAAGTTTCATAAAAGAAAGTATATTTATAAAATGGATATAAATATAGTTACTTTTTATATCTATATCTATAAAAAATAACTGCATGGGGTTGGGAATCTCCCATTTTGTGTGTTTTTCTTGTATTTCATTAAAAAAATAGGTTGTAATCCACTAAATCAATTTTATGATTGGTTTAGCACCCACAGCTTGAAAAATGTAACTTGCTTTCTACCAGAATGTTAGTAGTAACTACAGAGTTGTTTTTATCCTGTTCAATCAAATATTTGGATGAAAATGTGGAAGGAATACTCTCAAATTTGAAGATAAGAAGAATAAGACAATAAATTAGTTGTAAAATGTATTTAGTATTAAGAAATGTCTAGCAGATGAAATATAAACTAAAGAGAAAATACAAATAAAATAAAATTTAAATTTTAATAGATGTCTACAATTCTGTACACTATATCTCAAAATCTACATGTAAATACACACAGTAGAGATAGGCTGCTGGTTAACAGCAACCTGTCAGGAAACAAAACAGATTGGCAATTTCAACATGAAAGGGGAATGGATTCAAAATTATCTGAAAACCTACTCCATGCTGAACATGAATCATTAGTGCTTGCTGCAGAAAACTCCAAACCAAACCAAACCAATTTAATTTGATACGTGGTTACTCAAAGGAAGTTGTATTTCTAAAGGCTGAGGCTGAGGTAAGAATTTCCGTCTGTTTTATACTGGTCTCAACCCAGCAGAATTTGGAGTGAGGAAAGTAAGAAATTTGTTTTATAAAGAAGAGGTGAAGAGAATAGAAACCCTTTTACTTTGAACCACTGTTTTTATCTATTTATTTTTAACACATTTACTAAATGTAAATTGTAAGTCAGGCATATTAGATGCTGAAGACACAAAAATAATTGCAACATGGTCTTTTTCCATAGCCAAAGAAGGGAAACACCATTGGTTGACTGTTGCTATATGTTAAGTACCTTAAGTGTACATTATTAGGGGCTTCAATCTTAGGAAATTGTATTACCATCCCTATGTTGGTTTGGGTAAATTGAGGCTTTGAAGCTCAGTGATTTGCTCAATATTGCACATAGAAGTGGGTGGCAGAACTGGAATCCAAACCCAGGTTCTGCCGAATCAGGAACATATGTTCCCAATCACTGTGCATACTGCCCCTTGAAACTCACATTCATGGGCTTTTGATCTTTGAAGGGCTGCCCTTTGGAAGTATGAGCATGTAAAAATATATACATAATTAACATTCACCACATGACATGCTTTTATGGTGGAGATTTGAAAATTAACATATTTGGTGGCTTCTCTTATTACAGAGCTTCAATTGTAAAATACTCTGAATGTAATGCTAAATTATTTATTTGTGGGGAAATAGGCTTCTTAGTTCAAAAGGAAACAGACTTGCTGTTTTTTCTAAACTTCATGCTTTTGGAAATAGTACTGAAAGCATATACTGAGCTTATAAAGACCTGTTTAAGGTTATAATTGGTTTTACATGTGTTTATAGGTCATTGGACACACATCTTACCTGTCTACTAAGGATACAAAAACACACTGTAGTGTATGCAAGCTGCTGAATAAAAATTATTTCACTGAGGGGTTGGGGATTTAGCTCAGTGGTAGAGTGTTTGCCTAGCAAGCACAAAGCTCTGAGTTCGATCCCCTGCATCCCCCGCCAAAATATATATTTCGCTGAATTTTCACCTCCCTATGAAACAGATATTATCCTCTCTCTTTAAGAAATGAGGTTACTGAAGTTCCAATAGCTTGAGTAGACTGCACAGCTTTGAGTATAACAGTGCACTTTTCACAGTGCCATACTGCCTGGGAGGAGATAAAAGCCTACCTGAGAGTATTTTAATTGGTAGGTTCTTCTAGAAATCTCTGAAATTGAGTTAGGTATGTAAAAAAAAGTGGATTTTTCCTAGTTTGAAATAGTGATATTCTCTTTACCTACTCATCTCCACTAAAGAAAAATGAATGAACAAGCAAAACAAAACCAAAATACACACACATATTGCTTAAGAAACAAAACAGGGAAAATTAGAACAGAAATGTTAAAATGTTGTTAAGCTATTTATTAATAATGAAAACAAAGTTCAGGTTTTCACTGTCTTTTAAATCAATCATGCAAAGAAGACTAAAAAGAGGTAGAACCTGCTGCCATATATATATTTGTATGTTTATACCTTCATAATGGAGTAAAAAACCATGTTGTGATGAACTTTCAGTCTGGATTTATGTAATTTAAAAAGGTATATAATTTTAAATTTGCAGTGAAATGTGAAATAGCTATCATAGAAGTAGATTAATACCTGCGAAAGACAAAATGCTGTAGATAGTATAAATGTCATAGTTTTTCAATTACAGTGTATCTCAAATAACACTATTAAGACCAATGTTTTGAAAATTTCCCATACGGTTTCAGTCATGCTAGAATTTTGTAATTCCTTTGCTACTTAAATAGACACACCAATTACCACTTTTTAAGAATTCTTTGTTTCAGTACAACTTTAAACAAACGCACAGCAAAGAATGAATCCTAAGCGCTGGTTTTAAGAATGTTTTGTTATAACCTGTAGTATTTAGAAAATTTTCCATGTTCCTGTATCTTGAGAGTCAAGTTGACTAGCAGGTCCAATTAAACAATTAGTAAAAAACCATATTATGATGGATTCGTATATTGACTTTTTTTGTTTGAGTGGGCAAATAATTTGACCCCATACCCCCAGATACCTAATATTTCTGGTGTCTCGTAACGTATGTTTACCGAAAAGGAGAAAAAAAATTACATCCTTCGTTATGGGGAAGAAACCAGCAGTCGTGTTTATTTAGTTTTAATTCAAAGCAGCAACGAGATTACTGAGAACATGTTAATTTTTTAAAATTAAAAGTAAGGTTTTTTTTTTTTTTCCCCTTCTCTACCCTTGTAGAACACGAAATCTACTTTTCTTAAGGATCAAGGCTGGCTGGCAGCGACAATCACCCTTATTTTTAATAATTTCAAAAATCCTCTAAACCGTATACACCTATGGAAAAGGGAGGAATCATTAATTGGCATCACACCTGAGGATCGTTGGGGATTTTTAATGGGTTTGATTTGTTGCTCCCACCTAGTTACCGCGCAAGTGTCAGTCACCAAGAGCCGCTTTTTTTTTTAAGCTGGGAGGTGAGTTTAAGAGCTGTTTGTTGTTCGGAGCCCTTTCCGGAGAGGATCACTGTTTGACAAGTTCTATTTTAAGTCGCGCCTGTGTGAGCAGGTGTCAGCCTCTTTCATGGCTGTAGAAAAAGACCCGTTACACTCCATCCGAATCCTTCCCCAGGCCATGCAGAATCGTCCCTCCCGGTGCGTTTTTCTGCTTTGCCAGCCACTTTTCCTTTGGGAAATTCCAGGCAGGGCAGGCGGACAGGACTGCCAGGAGGGTAAAGAGGGGCAGGAAGAGGTCGTCTGCCACTCCCCTACCTTACCAGGCACGTGGCCCTGGCAGCAGCAGCAGCTGGATGCAACTACGAAGACGACGAACCTCCTCCTAGCAAAAGGATACACAGTGGAGGAAAGGAGGCGGTGGCAGCGAAGGCGAGACTCGCGCACTGTGTCCTTCCTCACAGGGAGCGTCCACCCTCTAGGGAACAGCACGAAGAAGCCACCGCCCGCCCCGCCTCTGCCAGCTTGCCCCGGCGTCTGGCAGCCGTCCCCATGCACCTGCTCACCTGTCTCTCCGTTCCGGCGCTCGGGGGAGGGACGCGCGGTGCCGGGGTGGGTGGGTGGCGGGAGAAGGAGGGCAGGGCGACGGAGGGGGGGAGCAGCGAGGGCTCCGCCCCCGGAGGCTGTGCGCAGGCTCAGTGGCAGCTACCGCAGGCAGGGGGCGGCAACATGGCGGAGTGAGCGGCGGCGTCGGGGCTTCACAACAACAGTGGCGCCCGTAGCAGCGGCGGCGGCAGCGTCCACGGCGTCGGCCACAGCCTGAGCTCCAGCGCCGGCCAGCCTCGCGGCCCGCCGCTCGCGCTCAGCGCTTTTCGGAGCGGCGGCGGCAGCAGCATCTCCGCGGGGGGCGGGCCGGGCCGGACGGACCGGGAGGGGAGAGCAGGCAGCGGTGGCGGCGCAGCTGCTGGGCGGGCACTGGCGCTCGCCGGGCAGCGGTCTGCGGGCCGCCGCCGCGGGGAAGGGGCTCGAGCGCACCGCCGCCTCGGCCGGGGAGGGCGCCGGCGCGGGCCGGGCTGAGGCGCAGGCGGGAGCGGGCCCGGCGCCTCGGCGCTGGTGGATGCTGGGGCTCCGAGGCGACGGCCGGGGGGCGGGGGCCGAGGCGGGTGTAACGGTTCCAGCGGAGGCAGCGCCGCGGCTCTGCCCTTCTCCTCGGGCGCCGGCCCAATGGCGAGCGAGAAGCCGGGCCCGGGCCCGGGGCTCGAGCCTCAGCCCGTGCCCGCGGGGCTCATCGCCGTCGGGGCCGGCGGCGGAGGCGGCGGGGGCGGCGGCGGGGGTGGCGGGATGGGGGAGCTGAGGGGGGCGTCCGGCTCCGGCTCCGGCTCGGTGGTGCTCCCCGCGGGCATGATTAACCCTTCGGTGCCGATCCGCAACATCCGGATGAAATTCGCAGTGTTGATTGGACTCATACAGGTCGGAGAGGTCAGCAACAGGGACATCGTGGAGACGGTGCTCAACCTGGTAAGGGAAACGGGGTGCGCTCCGTCTGCCCCCACGGCCCCCACACCCCTGTCCCCTAGCCTCGCGTCCCTCTCCTCCACCCCCCTACCCGGTCACACGCGCGCCTCCTCCCTAGGAGCGCAGCTCCTTGGGCCGGTATTGCCCAGCGGGTGACCTGCCTGCGCGCTGCCAAAGCCACGCGCCACCTCCCTCCTCTCCTGTGGTCCTCTGCTGCCGCTGAGTGCGATGCCCAACTTAGCACCGCTTCTTTTCGCTTCTCGTGACTGCGAGTAAATCGGTCCTTCTGGGAAGATTTCGGGTCGACTTTAGAGTTTAGAGGAGGCCTCGCGTTCTCAGGAGGTTCTTTCTCCCACACTCTTAATTGTCCGTGCGTGGTGTCGCTCTCCCAGGATGACAGTCCTGCCCCTGGAGCCTAAATTCCCTCGTGCTACTGAAATGTGAGAAGCGCATTAGCTCCAACTTGTGCAGCTGGGGTGTGATGTTTTCTAGAGAGGAGGAAATTGATGCAGTTTTGCATCTGTCTTTAAATGTATTCCGAGGCTGCGATGGAGAGGGTTGTGCCCGTACCCACCCCCGCACCTACATCTTTTAGGCATCCTTCCCTTCTTTGTAATACTGCCCTGAATATGCTCATCCCTTAGTCATTTTTTGTGCATGTGCCCACAAAGAGTTAAAATGCGAGGGCACCTGTTCATACAGGTTGGTTTCTATGGTTGCCTTCGGGAGTGTGGCATGCGGATAAGGACTAAAGGAAAGATGTTAAACGCAGCCAAAGGTTTTGGTTTCTTTCATGGTAAGAAAGAGTTACTGCAGAACTGAGTATGACTTAATGTTTTGCGCTATCTACAGAGAAACTAAAAAGCATTCGAGATGACAGGAAGAAAGGGAGAAGAAATAAGGAGAGGAGAATCATAAGTAGAGCGTAATTAAGAGTAGTTAATTTTTAGTGCTGTGTAAATGCATTTTGTCCCCCCTCACAGAAGAGCTTTTTAAACAATTTCCTCTGCAATGTCTAGGCTTTGACATACTGTAAGGTTGGGTTTTGGAAGGCAAGGTGTAAATCAGGAGCAATCAGTTGACTATCGTATTTGATATAAAGTTGCAGGAATATAAAAATCTGCCTGCCAGGGGATTTTATAACACCCATGCAGTATGATTTTTCTGATAAGCAATTATTTTTATTTGATATATTGGAAAACCGAAAGAAAGCTGCAGCTATGGCAGTGGTGCCCTGAGACACAGCTTAAATAATGTCAAATTCATAGAAAAGTTGAAGTTTTTTTTCTTTCTTTTTTGCTAGTGTGTTTAGTCAAAGATAGTTTAGCTGTCCTTTATGTTTATTGCTGTTTAAATACAAAACACCTTTCTACTTTTGTTACCCTTCAAATAAATCGCCACAGAAAGTCAGTGTAAGTTTGAGAGAATGTCATCCTATGATATAATCAATTCTTTTCAGAATATGAATAGAGATGTAGGGTTTCTAAGGAATTTTCTTTTTAACTAGCTGAAAATGGGAAATCAGAACTTGTCTTTTTTTCTTTTTAAAAGAGATGAAATCTCAAAAATTAAATTATTATGGTAGCTGGTACTGTACTTCTGTGTATTTAAAGGAACACATTTTAAGGGCTTTTTTCCTCTAGTTTTTCTATAATCAATACCATTTTTACTTTAGATGATGTAATAGCATTTGTGTGCTTACTTAGTACATTTTAGCCTGATAAGAGACAGTCCAGTTTTCATAAAGTAGAAACTAATTTGAATGTATAACCAGTTCAGCCTCTGCAGTGTATTCTGGATGAGTTCTTAACAAATGGGGTTCTTTAGATATAGAGTAGACTATATGGTATGAATGGAAGTGAAATATTTCTCTTCAGGTAAAAGGAAATTTAACTCTT
The DNA here is from genome assembly GCA_004026905.1 of Hystrix cristata. Classification (NCBI taxonomy): domain Eukaryota; kingdom Metazoa; phylum Chordata; class Mammalia; order Rodentia; family Hystricidae; genus Hystrix; species Hystrix cristata. The sequence goes on along the minus strand of PVJO010008020.1, from coordinate 50,249 downwards.
CAGTGCAGTGAATGTCTACTATGAAGTATGCAAGCAACATTTTAGATATTATCTTTACTGTTAAGCTTAGAATCCTTGGAAATATGGTAGTACTGAAATAATACATCCTACAGTTACCTTAAGACCCTGTACCTGCATTAATGTTTGGAATATAAAGAGTTAGGTTTAAAATTTCTGTATACATATTTAAAGCATTCAGTCCATTTTAAAATGGAAACTTTTTGAGACAAAAATAACAAAATGAGATGTTTATTAAATTACTAACAATAATGATTGTAGAATATAAATTAGTCATTTGAAGTATAATTTTTATTGATGGTAGGTTTAGGACTTTATTGCTCCAAAATACTCATGATGAAAATGTCATGTGAAAATTTAAGCTGATTTTCAACAATATGTTGGAAATCCTAGCCATTACAAAAAGAGTATAAAACTTAATTCTGTTTATTTACTTACAAAATTCATTTTGGGTCCTGAGGGACTTGTTACAGATTGGAAGTTTCTGGTATTATTTCGAAAATGAGTTTTTTTCAGTCTTAATTTGAAATGTTAAAAGAAATAGAAGGTGGAAATAGTGAATTCTCTCACAGTGTCCTTTGTGAAAAAAAGGAACTATGAAACTTGAAAACTTGAAATTAAGTTTTCTATGAACTATGAAATGAAACTTGAAAACTGAGTTTTTACTTTAACCAGTACCTCTGTCGTAGACATCTTCATCAAAATATTTTTGTCATGTCAGTGAGAAAAAATAGGTGGACTCATGCCAGGCCTTAATACTAATGAACTCGTGCTTCAGTCCTTAATACTAATGAACACATTCTTCCTGTATAATATGAAAATATTAATAGTTTTTCGTTGCTATTTTACACTTGCCTTACCTCCCAAATTAAAAGTTGTGGCAACCAAAGATTAAGTGTGCAGTAAAATTTAAGACTTCTCCAGTACAACTGTGGCTTTTGTTGGTTCAAAGTAAAGATCCATTTCTACTACTCAAACGGATTGTGGGAATTTGGCAAAGAATCACCGATACACTGAGTAATAAAATGAATGGTTTCATTGTAGATGCATGTATTTCATATAATGGTATTATAGTTGACTTACAACATCCAGATGTGGGCTGGAGAGTGTCAGGAAAATGAATAAATTAGTTTTTAAAATAACAATGCAATGAGTGTATATTTCCAGGGATTTTACATTATAGCTCTGCTATTAAGCTGATCATCAAACTTTGGCTTTAGGAGGAATTATTTAATGTAGCATGACAAGAAAGCTAATTATATTAAAGAGATTTTGTTGGTTGACTTTCTGTTGTAAAGCAGGCATATTACTTAATCTGTTGCTTCCTTTGTAAATACACTTTACATATGTTTATGTAAGGTTTCTCCTTCCTTGAAGCAAATGCTATGTAAATGTCATGTGTTATCTTTGTTTATAACATAGTAGTTTCTTGTTATCACAGACATTAGAAGACTAATATTTTCTCAATGAAAATTCATAATACGGTTTTTTGAATAGTTGTCTTATGTTGTGTAATGATAAACACAATTATAGAATTTAATTTTAGACTTGTAGATTTTTTCACGAATTACTGAATTCATGACTTTGGCTTTTTTCATGAATTACTATGAGAGCTATCATTGTCTCTTTAACTGTAGAAAACAGTATTCTAATTTCATTTGTTTTTACATTTCTAATTGGCATGCCATTTACTATATTGAAAGCATAAAAAGATATGTGGAGAGAACTTGTTGGACCAAATTATTCTTCTTTTGGTGTGTTGATCATAGCATTTTTCTCAAAAGGGAATTTCAAATTATATTTTGTATTTAATATGGCAATGACAATGACTCTTCTTCCTTAGAGTCTTTTCCTTTGAAGGTTAATAATCAGAATAATTTTTAGGGATGTTTAGAGTGGCTCAAAAAGGTATATTTTGAAATAAATTGAATTCATCTACCATTTTAGGTGGGCTCATGTAAGTCCTTAATACTGATGAACTCATGCTTATTTATATTAAAAGAATTGTCTACATTTTAATTTTTGTTGCCATATAAGCCTTTTCATATTAACTTACAGTTTAATTTTGCTGTTGAGTATGGAACATTAATGCGTATATACTGGAAGTTTCAACATCTTGAGGATTTCTGAGATTTCGTACAGAAGTACTAATTTAGTAACCAGAGTAACCAATATCCCATAGCCTGTGATCAAGTTATATTAATTTTAAGTAAATGTTTTGTATATTGCTAGTCAGCTCTTGGCACATACTATGCCGTTAGTTGAAAGTATCTCAAAGTTCTTTTATTTTCTATTTTCAAACATAGTATAAGGAAATTCACTAGGTTTAGCAGACTTGCCCATTTTGTATTTTAGTATAGCTGCATTATATTCAGTTATCTGTATTTTTAACTACTTAATTAAAAATTGTTACGTATCAATTCTAAAAGTTTTCATTTCGTGCCTGTGCTTCTGATACTTTAACACACTGCAAACTTCTCTCTTTTGTATCACACATCGCTCTCTAGCATTATAGTTCTTTATGTGTTTTCCCTCTTAGACTGTGAAGTCCATGAGGTCAGGAACTGATCTTTTATATATGTATTCATTTATTTTTATGTCTGGATCTTAGGTAAATTATGTGCATTTTGAGTATGCAGGGTAATTTTTGAAATTATGTTTTATGGTATGGTCCAGATCCTTGATACTAAATTAGATCATATAAATTTAATATATTGCTTATCTCTAAAAGAAGTGTGTACATGTAATTTATGTAAAGTAAATTTACATAGTGTTATTTATGTAAACACTACTAGGTATGTAAATGTTATTTTTAACTGGCACCTGGCGATAAGTAAGAATTGGATAAAAACATTTTCAGTAAAGCCAAATGAATGATAAATATAAGCACATAACAAAGATTATGTTATTAACAAAGAAAACATAAAATGCATTGAGTAGAAATTTTAAAAATTGTTAGCATTTGTTGTTATCAAGAACAGTGGGTAGCTCTTGTTTTTGTCAGTTTAGCATATGTTTCCCTTTTTGAAATGATGCCTCAGATTTTCTGTGATAAACCACTCATCTCCCATGCTTAGTTCAACTGCTTTAGGTGGATTGTCCCTTGTGCCTGCCTGCCTTCAAGGTGGCCAGAATCAGTGATTGTTCAGGGATGAACATTTACCCCAAGGAGTCACAGAGTCAGTTTCAGGACTTGTGCTGGAAGTCTCTGTGTTGGAGACGCTGAACAAGTAGACTCTTGGGGCTGTAGGGCTTGAGTTGAAATTTGATCAAGTATGAAGGTAAGAGAGAGCAGTGGTTTCTTAATTCTGTTGGAGTTCCTAGAGTGTGTACCTGTAGTGAGTGTTTTTTAATCATTAAATGCTCCCTTTTAAAATAGATTATTATTGTTGTTACAAGTTTCAGATCAATTGAAGTTGAGTTTTTGTTAGTTGTAAATGGAAAGACTCTCAACTAGGGTAGAATTCGTATCTGGAAGGTAGACAGACCTTATGTTTGGAATGGAGTGCAAGGCAGTGAGTACCTTGCTTGTCCCCTAGCAGTTCTTTTTCAGGAATTACAGAAAAACCATTTAACTTGTTACCTGTGATATCCGTGCCTGCAAAATTACTGAGCCTGGAATTTTAGAGAGAATGGAATCTTTCAGCCACTGCTTGGGCCTTCAATAATGTCTTATGGCAGCAGTTAGCTTTGGTCCAAACTGACATATTTGAAAACAGAGAGGAAAGAAAATATAGTATTTCTAAATAAGAAGGTCTTTCTGCCTGTGGCTGCCATCTAAGAAAAGAATCAGAATGTTAAGTTAAAATCTTTGCAGATTGGGAAGCCCATTCTTTTACCCCATGTAAAGTTAGAAGAAAGAAGTTTAAATTGGGTAAAGTTCTATTTTATAGGTTTATCCCAAGAAACTCCTGCAGTTTATGTCCAGCCTTCAGACCAATTAACAATCCATTTGTAAAGAGTTTTAAACTGGGTTTCAGGGAAAAACAAAAACAAAAACAAAACAAAACAAAACAAAACTGGGTTTCAGCCAGGAAACAAGAAACAAGGGATCGAAGAGCTGTGCCTTTTCACCCAGTTTATTGTTTCATGTTGCTGCAAGGAAGATCATTAAGCTGAGAGTTAAGGGGATAAGAGTACTAGGAAGGCCTGTTGCTGTGAGATTAAATTGCATAGTATATATGACAAGATCTGTTGATTGGTCGCTGGTTCAACCTGTTGACTGAGGTAGATGACCACCAAGACTCTATTAAAGTTTTAGGGAAGCTTCACTTTGAGAGAAACCTCAAACCTGCTAATAAAAGCCTGTGTTCTTTTACATCCAAGGCAATTCTAAGCCTCTGAGACTTCAGAAGGAGGAAGTGGGCTGCTAAAGCTGTGTAGTTTCTAGAACGGAAATCTTCCACGACCACAGAAGTGAGAGTGAGGTCTTGTGATGCCACAGGAATGAACACTGAAGTTGTCTGTCGAAGGAACTCCATTCAGTCAGATAGGGAATACTTGCTGCTCTGAGGATGGACTGGGGTGCACTGTATAAAAATAAGATGCATACTAGGTTTCGATCAGTGACCATTGTTTGCTTTACCTTCTCTACTCTTCTTAGTAGATTACTGTTTGTGTTCTTTTTGTATGTTAAGCATAAGAGGAATAGTTAAATTTATTATGTAGTTACATATTGTCATATTATTAGGTATCAGGAAGAATACAAATGTACAAAAGAATGCACATTTGTATCTGACTAAGAATAATACAAAATACAACATTTTCAGGCTTGTAGCTGGATGCAGGCACTCTACATTGTGTTTGTTGGTTTTTTTGTTTGTTTGTTTTGTTTTTCACCCAGTGATGTGGTGGTGAATATATCTTCTCTTGTGGCTAAGATGATAACATCCTTCAACATGGTTATTAAAAACTTGTTTGTTTGCAAAGAAATGAGTGTCTATGGTGAATGGCATCCAGGGGCTAGGTGTTATAGATTCCAGTTGGTTTTGGCTGCCTGGCATCAATTATTTTTGCAGTTAATAGTTTTAGATTTTCTGATTCTTGTTTGGGGAGTCATTCCTACTGTAGTCTTCATTTTTATACTTTGGGGCTTCCCTGGACTTTTTTCTGCTTCCTTGGACTAAACCACAAAAACCAACACTTGGCTCATCAATGACAGATATTGGTGATAAAGTTTAGCTGCACTTTCCAGACAGCTCAATGACTTCTTTCATTCTGTTGGAGAAAGATAAAGGTGCTTTCAACTGGGATTGTTAACAATGTTAGAATATAAGTCTAGAGTTGACTGGAACTTTTCTACAATAAAGGCAGCACCTTCCTGCTTGAGGTTGGATTCACTACAGAGGTACGTAAGAACCAAGTGATGAATGGTTGATGGTACCTTTGGGACACCTCAATTCAGTTATATCATCAGACATTCAATAGACTAAGCTTATACATTTCCTGTTTCGCCTAAGATAGTATCTTATGTCTATCCATTGCACCCCAGAGATTGCTTATATTCTAAATTAAAATAAAAAGCCTTAGGAATTAAGTATTGTCAGGTAAGTTATAAATGTTGCCAAAAGACTCGGTAGATTTCAAGAAAAAAGAAATATGTGTGGTTAATTAACACCTCATATTCACTTTCACTAACAGAACATAAGATAATAGCATGATAATGAAGTGAATAAAAAGAAATGACCATTGTTTGCTAGGGAATGCTGAAATAATCTTAAATCCTGTTGTCAGATACATAAATTATTACAGCTGTTCTGAGTGACATTTTAGCAATGTGTATCAGGAACTGTAAAGAGGTTCCTGTCATTACTCTTTAGTTCTCTAAACTAGGGAAAAATTACTTGTGGACCAGTATGAGAGTTAAATGTGGTTGTATGAAATAAAATAATTGACAACCTAACTGTTCAACAATAGAAAAAAGTGAAATTATATGCGTATCGTGGAATAGCATATAACAATTAAAATTTTCTGTGCATGTTTGCTTATGTATAAAATGGGATAGGTACATCATAAGGTTATTGTGCAGATTAAATATGTTAATATGTAAAGTGCTTGGTACATAGCTAGTTTTAGCACTTAGGATAGTGATTTTTATTTGTGTCTTACTCTTGTGGATTGTCTGACTATAGAAACAAATATCAACATAACTAAACTGCGCTGTCCTGTTCTAGAGTGTCTGAACCTGGTCAATCTGTCGGAGAGGCTATCTCAGGTACCCATTGATCATGATTTCCCAGTGAGGCATGAAAGATCTGTTGTCCTGAATCCTGACTCCTGAGTCCTACGGTTAACAGTGCTTGGGATACTTTTTCTTAATTTCCTACTTGGAGGAGGGAGGAAAACTGGGGAAGGAATAGATGTGCGGTAACACACGTTCCTTTGCCTGGAACCCACTACATCTTTTCCTTTCCTTATATGGTTGCATCTCATGTGTAGATGTAATAGAACATGAATGGTGATCCTGGGCAAATAATTCCTCCCTCTGGGAGTATTTGCTTAAATATTTAGAACACTGCTTGGGTAGCAAACTTATGGGGCAAGTTAGAGGATTTAAGATCAGGTTCAAAATCCTGGTTCTTTATTATTATTAAACAGAATGTAGCAACTTAGAAATTATTCCAAAGGCAGGAATAATTGCCTTTTTTTTTTTTTTTTTTTTTTTTTTTTTTTTTGTGCTGGGGATTGAACTCGGGGCCTTGTGCTTGCAAGGCAGGCACTCTAACCGCTGAGCTAAATCCCCAACCCCTAATTGCCTTTTTGAGAGGAAATGACGTTAGAAGAGGAAGAACCACCCAGTCTCAGTGAGTTGATTGTGTGGTAGGGAATGCTTCTCACAGGGAACACAAGACAAATTGTTCTGCGAGAATAAAGGTGCATGTAGGACAGTTGGATGGATTGATGAACAAAAATGATTTAGCAAGAACTATATTGTGGGCTATTTATTTTTGAGTTTCAAGGAAATAATTTGTTGTATAGTATTATATAGGTATCTGGTTTTGAGTTTTATACCTTTTTACTGGGCAAAATATGGATGCTTTTGAAGTACTTGGACCCAGAATAATAGTATGCATTAATACATTATGTAGAAACGAGTTTGGTGATTTTCTTGTTATATATTATAGATAATTATACGAGCAACCACAAATACCATATTTGTTTGAATAAAATGGACGAGTTACAGGAAGACTTATACTAGTGCCAGGGTAATGTGATTTCCAATAATTGTGAATACCTCTCAGTTTACTAAAATAGGGCAAACACTGATAAGTAGAAAATTTTATGAACTCATAAATGTCTAGATATATCTCCCCTTAGCAAATACATTCATTTGCTGAGAAATAACCTGCAGTTGATTTAAAGATAAATGAATATTTCTACTGTTATTTACAACTTTTTCACATTTGTGGTGGGAATTGGCATTTATAAATTGGGCTTGGGTTCATACATTACGTTTTTAGTATCTTTTCCTAACTCCTTTGAAGTAAATGGAGATTTACTCCAATATAGTAAAGTATGGTTGAGGTTATGAGGATTATCTGAAATTGCAGAGCTGCTTAGTTGCAGAGATGACACTTAAAATTGAATCTCCTATTTCCAAGTTTGTTGCTATTTAAGATATACCATTACTTTTGATAATGTGTGGTAGCAAAGTATACTTACTTAATCCTTATATGTTGGGTACTGTGCTAAGCATATGACATGAATTAATCTCATTTAATCATGTTGATCTAGACTGTAAAATCGTCAGGGAAAAAGAAAGCTTTTGTCTTTGCAGGTTGAGTGAAGATCATTATTTTAAAGGAGAAGTGTTTTCACCTCCAAATATATAAATAGTTCGTTTAAAATGTCATTATTGTTTATGTTTCATTAATTTTTTAGAACTTGATCACCATTTCACAGTCCTTGATATTAAGTAAATTATTTTTTACCTTAGGAGACATGAGCTAATATAAGAATGTTTCTGTTACATTACATTGACTGTTACTTAACATAAATACATTTCTTCAGCTGTCATATTCTACCTTTTGTCCAAAAAAAATTACTGCTGCTGTTTCAAGACTTAGCTCTTACCCTGTATTTGCCACCTTCCCTGATAACCCTTTATAAATTTTTCCCATCCTGTACTCTCCCATAAAATTATGTATATATCTCAGATTTTTCACATTCTATTTTAATTATGTGTTTCCTTGTCACATTTCTCTAGAGACTTTGAATCTTACTCATCTTACTATCTTGAGTAGTTAACAAACTATCTGGCATTTTATGGTACCTTGTAAACTTTTTTTTTCCTAGGGTTTCTCTTTTTGAAGTTTTTATTTTTACCTTTGGTACATTTGATTTTTTTTTTTTTTTTGGTCATGTGGTACTTGTGTGCAAATCTTTTCTTTATAGGCTTTGCTGATTGCTCTTATTTCTGTGTTTGCCACTTGCTTTAGCATTTTAATTTATGTATTTTTTTTTGAGTGAAAGGGTAAGATATCTACGTGTATATATGCCTGGTTCATGTTTAAAAGAAAGTTCTCTGAATATTTTAGAAGAGTGTAAGGAGTCATGGTGTCTGCATATCTCATGAACAGCCTATCACTTGCGTAGGTGAGGAAATTGAGAACTAGGGATTAAGGTCCCACAGTCTTTCACAGAGTAGAAATTAACATGTAGATGTTCCTTGACTTGACTCAGTCTAGCATCTTTTTCATTTTCATCTTAGTGACTCTAGTTCTACTTTGATTCATCTTATTTAGGTTTCTGATTTATAACTTTAGTGTAGAAGCAATTTCTTTTCTTGAGCAGGATCACAATGAATTGTTAGTTAAATAATTTACTGTATAATGTAACTTAGTTTTCTTTTGCCAGAGTCAAGACACTCATTGGCAATATTAAAAGAAGTTCATAATCTCCGCTTTCTGGTAACTCAAAATTCAGCACAGGGAATAGAAGAATAAACAGGTAACTTACAGTGGTATGAAGTAATATTGTGGAGATATAAACAAAATGCTATGGAGAAATTTATGTTGTGGAGACTGACTTTGCTTGTAGGAATCTGGGAAGGCTTCGTTGGGTAGTGACTTGTGAACTGGATTTTGAAGAACACTTAATTGTTTCCTAAGATAAAAAGGGCAAGAATAGAAGACCGTTCCACAAATGGGATTGCTTGGGCAAGGGCACAGAATCATGAGGAGTCTTTTCATGGTTATTTCCTTTATTGCTAACTATAAACCATAGTAAATGTACTTTATTTCTTTCAGAAATGATATTTGTATTTTTTTAGTAGTATTCATTGACTTTAATTGAGTATTTTAAAGTTTTTTTTTTCTTTAGTCTTTTCAAAGTTTGCTTAGGGGAGGTAGTAAAGTTATTAGGGTTCAATTCAATGAATTATTTCAGGAGCTCTGTTGCTCTCTTAGTGTAGGGTATCTCATTTGCAGTCACTGAGACTTCTGAACTATTAGCTCAAACCAGCAGGAGATTATGATTAAAAATATGATGAATGTTTAAATTAAAAAGTAATTTGTTACAGTAAAAGACACATTGCCTTAATCCCCCTGAAAATACTCCCGTCCCCACACTTGGAACACACTTATCCCTTTATTCTTGCTACTTTTTGAAACAGTTCTGGAATGTTTACCTTTCATGGTTATTTTGGCTTTGGGGAAATTTCCAGAAGTTATGTGGTGTCATTCCTGGTGACTAAGGTAGATAAAGACACACTATAATTTTAAGGCTGCCTTTCTGTTTGATGGCACTCAGCAGCAGCATTCACTATATTTTTAATATACACCCTTAAATAAAGGTGTATATCACCATTTTTTTTTTTCACCATTTTTAATTTATGCCTTTTAAAGTCATTATGACAGAGGACTTCAGAACTGCTTCAAAAGGTGGCAAGGATGGTGTGTGTTCGAAGCAAAGGAAAGTATTTTGGGTAATATGGCAGAGTGTCTTTTACTCTAATAAAATTTAAAAATTAAATATTTGCCATATATTTTTATTCACTCCTGGTATATATAAAAAATTAGCTCACACACTTACGGGGGCTGAGAATTTGCAAGATGTTTACTTTGGTGAGTTGGAAATTGAGGGTTGCTGTAGTTCCAGTGAGAGTACATTGGCCATAGGAAAAAGAGACCCAGTAATGTAAATTCTAGCCTCAACAATGGTAGGGAACAAGACCAGAAGAAAAGCTACCGGGAGAAGACCAATGTCCTAGCTCAAATAGTTGAGGCAGAAGTTACTTCTGACTTGTTGGAGGGTCAGCCTTTTTGTTTTATTTTAGGACTTCAACTGATTGGATGAGGCCTAACCACCTGAAGGAGGGAAATCTGTTCTGTGTAGTCTAAGGATGCACATGTCAGTCTCATCCGGAAACACCCTCGCAGATACACTGAGAATAATGTTCAATCAAATATCTGGGCATCCCATGGTGCAGTCAAGTTGACATGAAAAGTTATTCATAAGGGGTGTATATTTTTCTCATTGAGTGTCTTTTTTTTAATTTTTGCTTTTTTTGACTGTTGAAGGATACATTTTTAGACATTGCAGAAAAATTATATGCTTGTGAATATAGTAAGCTTTCAATAAATTTTGGATTGATGTGGTATAAAAATAATGACATACTGGCAATGAATAAAGAATATGATTTTGAGTATATCGTAACTCAGAAAAGAAAAAAGAATACGATTTTGAGTGTATCATAATTCAGAAAAGAAGATTAAAATGAATATATAAAAATCAAAAGATTTTTATCTCTAACATCCTCCACCCTCCCAACCTCTGGCAGCCACCATTCTGCTTTCTGACTTAGTAAACTTGACTATTTTGAGTATCTTATACAATTACTGATTCTGGTATCTTGGAACTTCTCTATAAAACTTCATACCCTTCCCTAAACCTGTATATTCCTAGTATTCTTTTTCCTTTTTCTCTATATATTACAAACCCTAAAGCAATTACATTGGCAAGACAGTCTCAGAGGTGGGGCGGGGTGGTGGTGAAGACTCAGTGGGACAAGCCAGGATTCTCTTGGGTAGGCACAGGGGAAAGAAAGACCAGGGACACTCACAGATTAATTGTTGTCTGGTTGCCTAAAATACTTTATGGATGACAGCAGCTGATTTGTTATAGGTGATTATACCTCCTGATTTCAGTTCCTTATTGAATATTCAATTCTTTGTTCATCTTATGTGAAACACTTCAATTCATTTTTTACTGTTAATGTGCTTATGTTAAACAATTGGAGTTTCAGTTAAACAAAAAACAAGAAAAAACAAAAACTCTCATTTTGTAATTTATTTTCCATCTTACCCGTCTAGTTACAGGCTTCTCGAAAACGTGGCTGATACTTGTTTGAACTCATTTTATAGAACACATAGCTTCTGAAGATGATCATGTCAGTTTTAACTTTCTGTTTTTGTACTTTTAAAAATAACATGCAAATTATCACATCTTTTTGTACTATTATAGTATATTTGTAGCTTATTTTAAATAATTTAGTATAAGACTAAAGAATCATGGCTGTATGTATGCCTCTTTTGTGTCTCTTCTTATTTTTATTTGTTTCATTACAGGTTTGTCTTTTATATGGTTACTGCTTGTTTAAAGTACCGCTTTATGTTTTCTGCAGCTGTTCTATCCATTGCGGGAGGCCCCTGGGTCTTGTGGCTATTGAGCACTTGTAGTTTGGCCATTATAAATTAAAATTTACTTTAATTTATAATACACACCTAATTTTAGAGACTTAGTTTAAAAAACAAAGTGAAGTATCTCATTAACAGTTTTTATATTGGCTATATATTGAAGTGGTAATATTTTGGATATATTACCTCTTGAATTATTATTTTACCTGATTTTTTCTTTTAATGTGACTATTAAAATTTTTAAATTAAATATTTGTCTCATATTGCCTTTAAACAACATTGGTCTACAGCTAATTTCTGTTATTAGGTCTTACAATAGAGGCTGTGGGAGACAAATTCTTATTCACAATAATTCTACCATATGTATAGTCACTTACCACTTACCTTTGGAGCCAAAAAGACTTGCTTTTGTAATGAATCTAGAGGATGCTCACCAATAAAAGGGAATGGCAGGCTCAGATTTTTAAATTGGGTTTGAGGGGAAGACAATGGGAAGAGATCCCTGGTCCCTGAGGAAGTCATGTACTGGTGATTGGTATGGTATATAGTAAGCACTTGATAAAAACTAATATTTTTCTAAAAGTAGGCCAGAATTTGAAGAGATAGTCATGGTAAGGGTGTATGACACTACCAGTAGAATTACAGTTAAAATGCACATGTATAAGTTTGGGGCTTGGGAAGATTGGAGTTACATTTGTTTTTATTATTGCTTATCTATTTATTGCATTCAAGTGTAGGAACTATATCTTTGAGAATTTGTGATAAAAAAGGAAGAGGTGGAAGAAGGGATAAAAGCGAGGGTGTTGGGAATTATTTCTAATTTGGTCTCGTAAAATCAGTTGTAAAAATTAGAACAGTTTTATCAAAGTAGAGTTAATAGTTTGCTAATTTTCTGGAAGAACATTCCAGCTGGTTTGTCAGTTCAGTGTTCTTTCAGGAGGATCACCATATAAGAAATTTTCCCTATGTAGCAAGACAACTGTTTTGTAACTCTTCTTCCTCCATAAGAAATTCTGTCTCCTCATGGCTCCTTTCTGCCTGCCTGACTCCTTCTCCCTTTCTCCTTCTCTGGCTTCTTTCGTTCCTTCTCTCCCTCTCTCTTTCCTCTTCTCTCCCCTCCCCTATCCCGGTGTTGCCCAAGGCTGGTTTTAAACTCCTGAGCTCAAGTGATCTCTTGCCTCAGCCTCCAGTGATGTTTCCTTTCTTCAAATCATAGTTTTTCATTCACCAACTTTATAACATTGAAAATATATTACAAAATATGTTAGAAACCAGGTCAAATAATAATATATATCATAAGAGATTTAATGGTTCATTTTTACCAAAGTGCATCTTTACATTGGAAATTTCTTTGGATTATCTGTTCTGATGGGTAAAGTCTGCTAAGATCTGAACTCTGTGGGTTTTTTTTCCCTGGTTGTTAATCTGTTCACATGATTGTTTTATTGCCATTATTATTAAAGTTATCCACCTGGCCAATAACAGGCCCTAATTGGATGGGATTATATGTACATTCTTTTAAACATTGACAGAGTTTAGATTCAAGTGGAAATATAATCCATTTTTTTGACCTCATTAATACTGCATAGGGATTGACTATACTAACTGATCACTGTTCAGCAAGACTTCCTGAATGGTTTTGAAATTGAACTATTATCATTGTGTGTGTGTGTGTGTGTGTGTGTGTGTGTGTGTGTGTGTGTGTGTTTATTCAGGCCTCATGATCAAAAGCATTCATTTGTAGGGTGACAGATACACTTATTTTAAAGGTTGAATATCTGTGAAGAATTTTTCTCAGTGAAAATAGAAATATATGTATAGGGAGTACATTGAACAAATAGATTTCAGTCAAATTTTCTGATTTTTTTAATTAAAAAAGAAAAATTCATATATACTGGAAATACTGTTCAACCTGGTTACTGATATGTACCCTGAAAGATAAACTAGTATGTTTCAGTTAATGCATGACATCCTGTCATTCAGAATGACAGCTGAACACAATTACATTGAAAAATTATGCTGCCAAATTCTGAAATAAATTGAAGATGACCTGCTTAGAAATAAGAAATATAGATATTTACAACAGAGACACTAATTCCTTTGAAAAAGTGGTAGGGTTATGGATTAATATATTAATGCATTTTGTATTTTAGAACATTAATACTGTGTGTAAAAGAACTAAAGATGTATTAGTGGAAAGATACTTTATAGGAATACAACTTAATAATTAGATATACTTGTATGTTATTAGTTGTTAAAGAGGGAGTCTATTAAAGTAGTTTATTTTGTGGGGAGGGGTGCTGGGGATTGAACTCAGGGCCTTGTGCTTGCTAGGCAAGCACTCTACCACTTGAGTTAAATCCCCAACCCCTTAAAGTAGTTTATTTTTGAAGAAAAGCCAGAAGTGTTACAGAATTTGTGCTTTGTTTTATTATCAGTACATGGTCAGATATTAATGTTTAACATATACTGAGTAAGTTATTGTGTAATTTTCTAGTTTCAGTTATTCAGGATGGATTATTACCTGTAATGCAGTTTCTTCATTTCTTTTCTTGACTACTTTTTTGTGTCCCTCACCTTACTTAAATACCAGTCTGTTAGGTTTAAATATGTATATTAATTTTCAATCTAACTCCAGTCTATTCTGGCATATCACTTATCCATTTTATCCCGCAAATACTTATTGAATAATTTACTGTATGTGATGCTAGCGACTGAGACTACAATGATTAGGACCAAACCTTTTCCTTGGGATTTATAGTACTGTAAGATTGACAAATATAGGCAATTAAACATGTAAATTTGTGATAGAAGTATGAAAGGAGTCAGAGGAAGCTTTTGTAAAGGACATGATCCTTAAATTGAGTTTTGAAAGGTGGCTAGATATATCCAGAACTGTACAGTCCTGTACGGCAGTTCCTAGCTACATGTGGCTAATGTGCACATAATATGCTTCTGAGTATAAAATACACACTTTTATTTTGATGACTATATATGAAAATGCAAAATACCAATATTGATTACATATTAAAATGATATTTTGGATATTTGGATATACTGGGTTAAATAAAATATATTAACTTCACCCACTTACTTTAATAATTTTTCCTTTATTATGACTAACTGAAAAATTAAAATTACTGTGTGGGTTATAACTGTGACTTGTGTTATTTTTTTTTTACAGTCATATTCTGAATGGGACTTTCTGAAATTTGTAAGGTTTCTAAAGTACCCTAAGCAACTAGAAGTATAGAGAGAAATGAATAGTCTAGTGTGCTCTTTTTCTCTATATGTGTGGATAGATGTGTACATATACAGTTGTATGTCCACATACATAATCTTTATAGTGTTCAAGCCATTCATACTTTGAGCTATCCTGTTATATGCCAGTAAACCTCATTCTTAGTAATGGCAGTGACTTCATAGCATAATTTGAAAACCACATATCATTGGGGAAAAACTTGTTCTCTCTGCTCTGGTAAAAATTACCTAAATAATTCATGGAAATCAATATGGCAACAAATTAAAATGTATTTTATTATCAGCAAATACTTTTGAGGGCAAGTTGTAACCATTATTGCTGAGTTGAAGAAATCATTATTAGAATAAAATGTAGGAGTTTGTTTTAGGATTGGATAGAAGTATCATTTTCAACATGTTTTATTTCTATTACTTGCTAGAATATGTTTCTTAGTGAAATAAAAATTTTTGGTAGGCTACTATAAAAAATAAGTCATAGTGCACTTTCACAAAAATCAGTGTATTTCCTATTTATGAAAACCAGAACTCAAGAAGTAGCTACCTTTATCTGAAGATTTACTTGATTTATCAGTAAATATCTTGCATTAGAATATTTTATTTAAATTGCTACTTTGGGCATTAATTATTCAGGCACCATATTTTAAACAAGCCTCTGAACTAAATACTAGAAATCTGGAATGTAAATACTTGATACATTTTCAAAGTTGTAGATTTTCAGATGTGGAAACCCATGTCTAGAGAAGTTACTGTTATAACCTGGGATATTCAGTTTTTGTGTTACCATATTCTAACACATATTGTAAGACTGGATTTCAGGTCTCTGAGATTCTAGTCTGGAAGTTATCCCTTCTGTGATAATAACAATAGTCTCTTGGGTTTGACTGGTTTGTTAGGGCTACCATAGCAAATACTGTAGATCGGGTGGCTTAAATACCACAAATTTCTTTTCTAACAATTCTGGTAGGTAGAAATCTAAGATGGAGGTGTCTGCAGCATTGGTTTCTTCTCAGCATCTCTCCTTAACTTGCAGGTGGCTATCTTCTCCCTTTGTCTTCCCATGGTTCTTCCTTGTGTGTCTGTGTCCTAATATCTGATAGGAACATTAGTTACACTAGATTAGGGCCTGCTCCTATGATCTCATTTTATCTTATCTCTTTAAAGGCTCTGTCTCCAAATATACTTTATATTCTGATGTCTTGGGGGTTAGGACTTCATATGAATTTCAGGGGAATGCAGTTCAGTCCATAGCAGCTGGTCGTAACCAAAGTGCAAATAAAAATAGAGTGATAGTGATAAAAGCGTAAGATCTTTTATTAGGAAAGTGTAAAATTTCCTGTAAATACAATGTTATTTTCCATTTTGTAAACCCATTACTTTCTTGTTTTGAATTATTTCATCCTTTTCCATGCTTCTACTTTTTATTTTTCCTCCCTCATGATTTTATTCTTAATTTGCCTATCCAAAGACATTACTCACCACATTGTGCCCAGTTTTGATTCTTCACTGTGTACATCTTTTTGATATCTGCTGCAATACCTGTAGAAAATAGCAATAATAGCAATAATAATGATAATGATAATAATTAACCTCTGTTAAGCTTGTACTAAATAACATGTATATTGTGCTAAGTGCTTTACTTGGATTGAATCTCACAACAACCTTATGAGTTTGATATTATTTTGTAGGTGAGGAAACTAAGGCTAAAAAAAGATGAAATAATTTTCTCAAGATTTTATAGCTAGTAACTTTTGTTAGATTTCAAACTGAATATATTACCTACTTTCCTGTCCCTGGGACACAATGCCTGATATGCACAGCTTAAAGGAAGAGAGGATTAATTTGCTCAGGGGTTCATTCTGTGATTGGCTAGATCTGAGGCAGATACGTTATGACTGAATGGAATGGCAGAGGAAAGCTGCTGATAGCATGGCAGCCAGGAAACTGATAAAGGGAAGCACTCCACCTTCAGGTCATCTCCTTGTGACCCACCTTCATCCAGGCCCAGCCTCCCAACAGCACATACTACTAATGTGCTACTAAAAGCTCCTAATGAATATAGCACCACTGTGATCCAGTCACCTTTCAAACACACGAGACTTTTGGGGGACAGATAGTACTTGCTATATTTACTGCCTGTTTTTAAAGAATCCTTAAGAATTTAATTTGTTGCTGCCTCAAATCTTAACTGTAATCTCATTGAAATTAAGGTATAGAAATATATCACCTTTTGATAACTTTTATAATAACTGTAGCGTTTACTGTGGCAAGCATTTGGCACCTTTAGCTTTGTGTTTAAATACATTGAAGTTTTGATTTTTTTAAACCCTCAATAATCTGCACACTCAGGTGCAAAATCATCTCAGCATCTACTCTTCTTTTAAAATTATAAGAACCAAATTCTGTAGTATGATATGTATGATCTGCCCCTGCATGTCTCCTAGTGACATTTGTTTCTTGTGGGCTCTACATGCTTTACTCATAATAAACTACTGCTATTTTCTGGAGTTTAGCATATTCTCATATCTCCTTGAATTACATATATTCATTAGTTCCATTTAGGAAATATTTTATTGATCTCTTACTCAGGTACCATCCAAGGTATGTTTGTTTTTGGCTTTGGCCTATTGAGAGTGATGTTGGAACCCAGAGGACAATTAGTATTTAAGAACTAAAAAGGAGTTGTTTACAGGCAAGTATGAGCCCATACTTACAAATTCTGGAAAGAATTCGTAAGTACTTACTTGTATTTGACCCACTGCACTTTAAATGAGGGCAGATGAGTGGAAGCAGAGTGTGAAGATGAGAGGGAAAGCATTACTTGGGTTCCTGAGTCCATTAGTAGGTAGACACTTACTCTCGGCTGCATCAGTGTATCAACTTAGTATTGGAGCAAAACTAGGTCCAAGAGGCCAGAAACTGTGGATCTAAGGAGAGGACTGTTGTGTTTAGCAGCTGGGTGCGCTATACTGGTGGTGTGAGGGCCCATCACAGCAGTGTGGCCTAGGAAATTGTCATTGTAAATTTGGTAATTGTCTGGTTTTTTTTTGTTTGTTTGTTTGTTTGTTTTTTATTTCATGGTACATGTTATGGCCTTGCATTACCATTATAGAGTATCTATGAACAATATTCTTAGCTGGTCTTAAACCATGAAAGATATCCAAAGGTCTGTTGGAGAGAAGTAGATTAATTTGAGTATGTTGTTATTTCTAGGTGGCTGGTAAGAACATAGAGATACTATGCCCAAACCTTAGGATAGAGTAGGATTGGGAAGATGATTCTTGTCTCTTAAGGACTTGTAATACCCGTAAGAGACTCATGTGTGATTAGAAAATACTAAATAATGTAATCAGGCCTTTGTGTTGTAACTAATCTGAATTCAACTCCTAGCTCAGATTTTCTTTGCTTGTGACCTTAAGTGAAAGTTAGATATCACAATATCACAGAGGAGAAAGGGATTAACTATTTGGAGGTGTCAAGGAAGACTTTAAAGTGGAAGATTTCCTTGCTTGAGAAGATTAATTGGAGCTGCTACCTGGAGTAAGAGCATTCCAGATAAGGAAATTTGATTAGCATAATTGAACATACCTAATCTAAACATTTTACAGGTTGAACATCCCTAATCTAAAAATTTAAAATTTGAAATGCTTGAAAATCTGAAACCTTCTGAGCAACAATATGATTTTTGTATTAGAAATACACCATTCAGCTGGTGAAGTCTTTGTAAATATTCCAAAATCCAAAAAATCTCAGGAATCTGAAACATTTCTGGTCCCAAGCATATCAGATAAGGGATACTCAACTTATAGTACTGTGTCTTCCTTTTAGAAGTGTTTTCTGTCCTAGCAAATTTCTACTTACTCTTTAAGATTGAGCTTAGGCTTCCATCTCTATTATGGACCCTTCTCTAACTCAGAGTTTTGAAGCAGTTAAGCATTTCCATTTTTTTGTTCCGTTAGCACCTTGTGAATACATCAGTCTCTCAGTAAACTCACAAGTTACAGTCCTGCAGTGCAACATGATTGACAAAACTACATTTTGGCAAGAACAAGGTCTCCTAGACTACAAGAGGGAAGGAGAAGAGAAAAAAACAGTGCCTTAACCATATGTATATTTGTATATGAAAAGTGTAAAGAAAAGTTTTAGAAAGCAGCTGTTTCCAAAAGCAGCATCATCTATTCTTATTTGCACCAAATATAATAAATTAATAGTAGTTGCAAGATTTTTATCGAAATAGTGTTAGACCTATGATTTAATAAGAACTCTTGGTGGGGAGATATGAAATAGTACTATATTACTATTATATTTCAATTATGAATTATAAGTTAATTTCAGAAATGTTAAATTTGAAAAAATGTTTCTTAGAAAAAAGGATTTACATTATTCTCAGTATAATAACTCTAACATGGGCATTTTTCCCACATCTTTTATTAGTACGTAAGTATAGACTAATGCATTTCACTTTGGCATATTTATATGTGCATATAGTATACTTTAATCATTACCCCTACCCATTTTTCCCCATCCCCTTACTCTAGTTAATCTTTTTTTTACTATTCTGTGTTCTGTCTCCATGTCCGTCTCTGTTCTCTCTCGCTCTCACTCTCTTCCCCTAGATTTCTCATGAGAGGAAAATGTGATGTTTGACTTTCTGAGACTGTATTATTTCATGTAACATGATGGTCTCCAGTTGCATCCATTTTCCTGCAAATGACTTGATTTTGTTCTTTATGGCTGAATATATTGCATTGTGTATATGTACCACATTTTATTTATCCATTGATCTGTTGGTGGGCAACTGGGCTGTTTGCATGCTTAGCTATTTTGAATTGCACTGCAATAAACATGGACATGCAGACGTCTCTGTAGTGTTCTGGCTTTAACTCTTTTGGGAATATACAGAGGAGCAGCGGTATAACTGTATAAAATGGTATCTCTATTTTTAAGTTTTTTGAGGAACACCCATACTTATTTCCATAATGGCTAAACAGATTTACATTGCTACCAACAGTGTAGAAGAGCTCTCCTTCTCTTTGTCCCCCCCAGCGTTGTGTTTTTTTTTGTTTGTTTGTTTTTGTTCTTAATAATTGCCATTCTGACTGGGGTGAAATGGAATCTCAGTGTAGTTTCGATTTGCATTTCCCTGATGGCTAAGGATGTTGAAAATTTTTTCACACTTATTGGCCATATGTACTTTTTTTGAGAAGTGTCTGTTCAGTTCATTTGCCCACTTAATGATTCGGCTATTTGCTTTCCAATGTTTTCTGTATTCTTTATACATTCTGGTTATTAATCCTCTGTGGAAAGAGCAGCTAGCATCATAACCCTTACTCCTTTGCTCCCAAGATTTCCTCCCATTCTGTAGGCTATCTCTTCACGTGTTTCCTTTGTTGTGCAGTAGCTTTTTAAATTTGATGTTCTCCATTTTGATTCTCACTACTACTTAGGCTATTGGAGTCCTACTCAGGAAGTTTTGGCTTGTTCATATGACTTCATGGGTTTCCCCTGTGGTTTTTTCTAGAAGTTTCAAAGTTTTTGATCTTACACCTAACTATCTGATTCATTGAATTGATTTTTGTACAAGACGACAGATAAAGATTTAGTTTGAATCATATGGCTATCTGGTTTTCCCAGCATCATTTTCTAAAGAAACTATCTTTTCTCCATGTATGCTTTTGGTCTTTTTGACATGGGCACTTTATCTCCATTTTACACATAAGAAAAGTGAAGCACAGTGAATTTGAAATTAAAGACTTTGAGCAATATAGAGCAAAAGGATTTTTGCAGGAGAGTGACATGATTAAAGCAGTGTGTTTGTTCCATGTAGGTTGATCTGCTTGGATAGACTAGTGTCCTTTTATCCTTTCATTATTTCTTGTATTTCTCTTCTGAAACAGGACTGCTTAGAGAGGACAGGCTGTTCTATCAGGATGCCTCTTCTGGCACCATCTTCTATTTGCTCCTTTTAAGCCTTTTACAACCATGAACTGATGCATTGACTCCCTATATTTAGATTTATAAATTAATGTGTAAATACTGTTTTGAATCAAGTCAGTTTTTGTATCCAGGTTTTCTATGAATAGCTTGGCCTTTGTGGTGTGACTAATCTGAATTCAGATCTTGGCTCTGCCCTTTTGTTTGCCTTGTGACCTTGAGCCAAGTAGTACTTCCCTCTGAGCCTTTATTTTTTCTCTCTTTGTTTATATAAATACAGTGTATCTTCTTTATGTGTGGATATGTATATATATCCATCACACTTATGAAAATAAGAAAGACCTTATTTCCCTTTTATTCCCCTCACAAGTAGGAACTGTATATATGAGAGAATTATATGTGTGATAGATCATTGTATTGTGAACAATTTCTGTTACTATACAGAATGTTCATTTAGTGCATTGCTATTCAAGGTGTGGCCTGCTGATGAGGTTTATATTATTTTGTGAAATATTTGTTGGTCTAGGGGTGGGGGAGAAGGAGTTTGTGCCAGAATGCAAATCAGCTATATGACTAAGCACAGTGTTTGTTTCAACTTTTTTCCTCCCCTCATAACAAGACTTCCTTGGTGAAGGAAGCAGTGATGTGTTGACTCATCTTTTACTTCAGTCTCCTTATTGGCTGGGCACACTGGTAGCATTACAGTACTTTTGGGTGATTTAAACAAAAGTTAGTTTTATTTATATTGTTTTCTTTTGCTTTGTCTTGTTAGATTTCCTATTATTAGTGAAAAGATTACTAATTTTGGTCTTGGATTCTAATCTTGTTTTTGTTACTAATTCATTTAAGTCCAAAAAGCATTAATTTATCTATAAGGGCTATACTTCCATTACTCACATACCTCCAGACCCTATTTTGACTTACTAAAAATGAAAATTGGGTTAGATAATATGGACCTTGTAGGCTTTAACATGCTAATAATCTATGATTTTTAATAGTATTTTTTCCTTTTCTTTTTAAAGCACAGTATGGGCCTAGGTAAAGTAGAAGGTAAGAGACTGGGGCTGTAACTTAGTGGTAGAGCCCAGGGTTTGAACCGCAACACCAAAAAAGGAAAAATTAATCCTTTGTAAGGTAGGAGGAATGAAGCAGTGGAGTGGAAAAAAGCTTTAAGAAGCTGCTGCTTTGTTTTTTTTAACAGGTATTTTACTAAGCTCATGTCAGCCTGCCAAGAGGTTGGTGCTTAAAGATATGTTGAGTAATAAGATGTTTTTTGTCCTCAAGTATTATCTTACTATTTTTGGTTGCTGTCATAGAATACCTGAGACTAGATGATTTATTAAGATTAGAAATTTATTTTGACTTGTGGGTTGGAGACTGGAAAGTTCAAGATCTGGCAGCTGCTGGTGAGGGTCTCATGATGCTTTAATTCAGGTACAAAGTGGGATGGCAAGTGGATACGTGAAACAGAAACAAACCATTGGGTAGACATGTTGTATAATAACCTGCTTTTGCAGTAATTTATCCAGTCCTGTGAACTTGAACTCACATGAAAAAGACATTAATCCATTCATGAAGGTTCTACTCCCATGACCCAAATACCTCCCGATAGGTGCCACCTTCTTACACTGCTGCACTGAGGAATTAAGTTTTCGGCATGAACTCAAACTATAGTGAATAGTAATCTGGGAGAGATAGACAAGTTAGTAAACACAGTATATACATATATATATGTCTATGTATAAATATGTATGTATACATATATGTACATGTGTATACATATGTGTATATACATATGAATTGATGTGTTAGAGATATGGACCAAAAATATGCGAAATAGGAGGCTGTGAGACTCTCTAGAACAGAGGTAAGCAAACTTTTTTTCTGTAAAGATCCAGGTATTTTAGGCTTTGTCAGCCATGTGGTGTCTATTGCAACTATTTAAATCTGTAAACGTAGTGAAAAAATAGTCATGTGAATGAAAATAAATAATTTCCCAATCCAATTTTCTGGCGCCAATTAGGTGCCCTACAGTTAAATTCAATTCTGATACTAACTAGAGTTAGTGCAAACTAAAAAGTTAAGGGAAAAATCCTCCAATTCTGACACTTAATTGCCTGGGGTTAGCGCACGCAAGTTAAGGGAATTGTACCTCAGGTAGCACTACTCATAGCAGGTACTCTAAATGTCTCATTTATTTATTTTTATTAGTACATATTTGTAGTAAATAGGTTTACATTCCTTGTGAGGAGTTGGTACCCTTACATAATACGTCTTAATTCCTTTTTTCATCCCCTTCCCATTCCTTCCCTCCTGCTTCATTCCATCTCTTGATCTTCTTCCCTTCTGAAAAAGATTTATCTCTCTACTTTTTATTATCTGTCTTTTATTTTGCTCTTTATTTTTACCTTGGGTTTCTCATGTAAGAGAAACCATGGGATATTTAAGCTCGCGTATCTGATTTATTTCACTTAACATTATGGATACTTTTAAAAAGGCATTTGGTGAGCATAAGGAAAATTTCCAACACATGCACCTTAATTAGTAGTGTATTGTAATATCAGTTGAAATGAACATCACTTTTCCATAGACATTAATAACTCTTTGTGCCTCTGATTCAGAAGGTTAGAGAATTACCCACTAGAGCACAACTATTGGGCGCAACTCTGCCAAATGACCATAATTTTTATTACTTTGTTTGATTAGTGATATTTTTGTTGCATCTTTAGCCTTTAGAATGTTGATTACCTTCTGTTAATTTTGAGTTCTGCTCTTGTTTTCAAAGGAAAGAATTAGATCTTTTGGTTGGAGTTTTATACCTCTGAATTGAGTGAGCCTGTTACTAGGCAGAGCCCCATTCTGATAGTTGTCCAATTAGGGAATAGAAATTCAACACTAAATGCTGTACAATGGAGGTCACAGCATAAACATATAAAATCGTTTAGTTCTACTTCTCCCTCTCTTCTTCTCTTCTCTTCTTTTTATTCTTTTCCTCAAGAGTAGACGTGATTTTCTGTTCTTGCCTGGAGGTTTCAGAGTGGAACGAATAATCATGATGGTATCAGTGTATCAGCTTCGCATTAATTTTACACCTTGGTATACATGAGGTTTTGTTACCAATTTTTGACCCCAAACTGGGTCATTTTTCCTTGTAGGAATTGCAGTTTTTATTCTTGGCCAAGAATAGAAGTGAGATATAAACTTGCAAATTAACTTCTCAACCTATGGAGTAAAAGAAGTAAGGGAGAGGGATAAGCTAATAAAAGAGGAGAATATTTATGTCTGTTTTGGCATTGTGCACAGATTTTTCTGAGAATTTGGATGCCATGTCATTTTTCTCCTTTTATTTTTTTTACCAGTTCTTGTGGTAACTGTCATGACACTGGGTGATACGTCATTTCGCAGGCAGATGGGATTGTGATAAAGTTCAAGATTGCCTAGTGGTTACTCTGGCAGCCATCTTTGTTGTAACCAGTTTTAGCTAGACCACTTTTAGAGGGATTTCTGGACTATAGACCTTCCATTTTTAATGCCAACCAAGGTTGTGTTGGAGTAGAAATTCAGCTGGGTCAAATAAGCAGTACAAAATTGGGTCAGGGTGGCAGTATCAAATGGTCACAAAGATGAATATTTAGAAGGTCTTTGAACAAATGTCGCACAGTGGTGGGCCAGAACTGAATATTTTAATTGGAAAGGGAGGATTTGGATTTGTTGTTCATGTGCTTTGATGGCATGACTGTAAGCAGAGAGTAAAGAGTGAAAAGAATTGCTCTGTAAGTATATGCATAAAAATGAGAGTGATTTTTCAGAAACTGAATAACTATTAATGTTCTTGGGTATTGAATTAAGGAGAAAAAAATAGAACAGTAACAACTTTTACTTAGTAGTTCATTATGAGACTTAGCATTTGTGGTTTAGATCTGAAATATCCCTCAAAAGTCTCACAAGTTTGGAGGGCGATTGGATCATAGTGGTGCTAAACTCATCAGTGGACTCACCCACTGGTTAGAGATGGGTCACCAGGGCTGTGACCTGGAAGGGAGTATTCTTGTTCCCAGCTCTTCCCTTCCCGCTCTCTCTGTGTCTGTCTCTCACGGGTTTAACAGCTCTCTTCTCTCATGCCCTTCTGCTTTGGAGTCAGACAATGGACTGAAATCATAAGCCAAAATAAACCTCTCCTCTTTTAAATTAGGGTAATGGGTGTTTTGTCCCAGTGATAGGAAAGTGACTAAAACAGCACCTAACCGTTGTAATAACTCTATGACATAAGACTGTGTAATGTACAGTTTACATCTGAGGAAACCAGATTAAGTAACTTGCCTAGGTTAAGCAGGTAGAAGAGTCTGCCAGACACTGAGCCTTTTACTGATTTTCTTTTAATAGACATGATTTCATATGTTTTATAAGAAAAATATAAAAAAGAGTGGACTTTCTGAGGCGGGACCATAAAGTCTTGTTTGAATAACTTGTTTGAGGAGTACAGATTCACAGAAAGCTCCATGAAAGAGGGATGTGGAAGATGAAGCAAGACTCTAAGGCGAGGCCTGATCATGGAGGTCATTGATTAATAGGTTATGAATGAAAAGTCATGTGAGTCAGAAAGCTACTCTAAACATTGTGGCCTATTTCAGACCATTCCTTGCTGCTTTTTTTTCTCTAGGAAAAATGTTCAGCTTTGAGGCAGTGTAGATAGTAGCATCCAGAGAACTTCTCTACTAGACTGCACACCTCCGCTTATTTTCTAGTGAAATATAAATGGGTGTGGATTATACACAATTGTCTTAAACAGAATAATATTAACACTAGTCAGTATTTAGAAGTGCTCTAATTCTCTTGACAGTTGCAGAAGGTTCATAATGTTTAGGATTTTCTTTTCTTTTCCTTTTTCTTTTCCTTTCTCTCCTTCCCTTCCTCCTTCTCCTCACACCATCATTGTTGTCATCTTCTTCTTGTTATTCCTCTTCTTCCTCTTCCTAGTCCTCCTCCTTCCCCTCCCACTCTTCGTGTTCTTCTGCTTCTGCTTCTTCTGCTGCTTCTACTTCTGCTTCTTCTGCTTCTGCTGCTGCTTCTGCTGCTTCTGCTCTTCCTCTTCCTCTTTCTCCCTCCCCCCATTTTTTTTCTTTTCTTTTGAGACAGGATCTTGCGATGTAGTCTAGGCTGGCCTCAAACTCACAATTTTCCTGCCTCAGTCTCCTGAGTACTAGGATTATAGGTGGGTACCATTACACATGGCTGTTTCATATTTCTTATGCCTAGCACAACGAGGCATTCAATCACTATGGCAGAAAAGAAAGGAAGGAAGAAGAAAAGGATAAATTTAACATTTGAAGTTGTTGTTTGATCAGTTTTTTAACCCTTGATCAAAAAGTAACAAGTTTGGAGAATATTTCGAAGAAATCTGATATGGGCTCACAGACCTCTGATATTTACTCATAGAACTGAAAATTTTTCAGTGAACACATATGCATACAACCTAGACTTTATAATTTATAATTTACTGAAGTGGCTTTATTAATTACCTGTCTCTTTATGCATCCATCAGTCCATTTAAAAATGTGTTTTGAATTAGGTTGCAGCTATAGATATGTGTTAATTTAAACTCAATATTTGATTATGCTGCTTCTCATATAATTATATGCAGTGATCACTTGTCTCAGCAAACTTTTGGTCGCTATTCCTGAGAAAATTGATTTTAAATCAGGGGAATTTTTCTTTTTTAAAAATCTCAGTCCATGGTTGGCTGACTCTACTGCTGTTCAATGTGAAGAGGGTGTGGTGAAGGATAACATACGCCCTTCTGTGCACACCCTTGGTAACCTGATTTCTCCAACTGAGCCCCACCTCCTAAAGTTTTCATTACTTCTCAATGATGTCATCAAGTTATGAATTGATTAATAGATTAATCTGCTGATGAGGTTAGAGTTCTCATGATCCTTTCTGATAGTCCTACCTCTGAACTCTGTTTCATTGAGAACCAAGCCTTCAACACATGTGCTTTGGAAGACATCAGATCCATTCAAACCGTAACATCCCTCTTCCTCTTCTTCTTCCTCTTCCTCTTCTTCCATCTCCTTCTCTTTCTGGTCCTTCTCCTTCCTCTTCCTCCTCCTGTTCCTCCTCCTTCTCATCCTCTTCTTCCTGCTGTTGTTCTTCTTCTTTCTGTTCATCCTCCTCATCTTCCTCCTCTTCCTCTTCCCCCTCCTGCTTTTCTATTGATGGTGTTGGTTATTAGCAAATTTGATAGAAATGGTATTTAAAAATATGAGTGAACTCTTTTGAGATAATTTTATTTTGTTTAATGGAGTACTTTTGCAGTTTGCTCCTGTTGAATTTATCAGCAGTGTATTTCTTTTAATTGAAGCCATAGTGTGACTATACCACAGTTAGGTTATCCATTTTCTTGTTGATGAATTCTGGGCTATTTCCAGGTTTTGGCTATGAAGAATAACACTTACTTGCAAATTCATCATAAGTCATTTTAGGGTTTTTCTTTTAAATTTCTTTTTGAGAAAATACCTAAAAATGTAACTGTTGAATCAGAGAAATGTATGTTTGATTTAATGAAAACCTGTCGGACCTTTTTCCAAAGTGTGAGAGGTACCCTCTCCTCAGAATTTCTTATGATCAGTTCCTTTAACCATCAGGATGCATATACAGTCATATCTCATTGTGATTTTTATTTGAATTTCTAGAGTGGTCTGTGTTGAGGGTTCTTTCATGTCTTTATTAGCCATTTGAAGATCTTCTTTTGTTAAATATCTGTTCAAATATTTTGTTGATTTGTGTATTTAAAAATACAGAATTTTAAATATGTAATCAGTGAGTCTTCTCCCTTCCCTTTTGGTAGACGCATGTTTTTGAAAACTTTTCCAGTCCATTAAATTTCTGTTCACCTAAAACAGTTTTTTCATGATCACATTTTAGTTTTGATGAAATTTAAATTACCAACTTTTTTCTTTTTTATTATCGCTTTTTGTCCTTAAGAAATCATTGTCTTCACTATAGATCATGTAGATACTCTTCTAGAGGCATTATTGTTTTCATTCTTTTTCATTTTCTTCCCAAGATTGCCTAGAATATTCTAGCTGTTTTCTTATTTATTTAAACAAACACTTTAATACTTTTAGTTTCTACCATAGGCCTGGTGACATTATGAATACACTTGCATTGAATGTACAATGAGGGAGGTTAAGTTAAAAATACTGAGTCTTCTAGCTCATGAATGTGATATATCTCTCATTTATTTAGATTATTGAAACATTTTTCCCAGCCATGTTTTGTAGGTTATAGTTTAGAGACATTATTCTTAGAATTTTAAAATTTATTTTTCAGTTGTTTGATGCTCATGTGTAAAAATAAAATTGATTTTTATATATTAAACTTACTGCATCTGACTTTACTAAAATGACATACTTGTTTAAATAGTTGTTTTGTAGTTTGCTTAGGATGTTCTGTATGGTCATGTCTCTAGAAAGAGAGGTAGTTTTATTTTTCCATTTCTGATTATTATGCTTTTTTATATGTTTTATTTCTCTAGGTTGCATCTTCAATACAGTGTAAATATAAGTTATGAAAGTTATAATTCTTGGCTTGTTCAAGACACTAGGAGGACAGTTTACTCTTTCACCATTAGATAGATTGACCATTAAGATATTTGCTATAAGTTTTTGTAGGTACCATTATCTGGTTGAGGAAGCTCCTTCTTTCATAGTTTGTGAGGAACTTTTTTTTTTTTAACCACGAATGAGTGAATTTTGTCAAATGAATTTTCTATTGATTGAAGTGCTCTGTGGTTTTCTTCCTTTGTTGCACTAAATAGTTGCTTTTACTTTGTTTCATTTGTCTTATTAAATCAAATTCACATATCATAAAATTCACCTTTTTTAAAATATAATTTAGTGAGTTTTAATAAATTCATAGTTATTTAACCATAATCGTCATACATTTTTAAGAAAATTTCCATTGCTCCCCAAAGAAGTCTCATGCACATTTGCAGTCACTAGCCCTTCCTGTCCTTGGCCTCAGGTAACTACTAAATTTGCCCTCTCCACATTTATCTCTTCTGGACAATTCTTATAAGTGGAGGCACACCAAGTATGGTGTTTTATGTCTGACTTCTGTCAGTTTATCACTTAGTGTGCTTTTGAGGCTTACCCACCTTTGTTTTTGTTGCAAAATAATACTGTATTGTGCAGTTATACTATAGTTTGATTATCCATTTATGGGTATTTTGATTGTTTCCAATTTTTGGCTTTTATGAATTATACTGCTGTGAACTTTTGCATCCAGGTCTTTGTGTGGACATATATTTTTGTAGATACCTAGGATCATGTCATAAATCTAACTCTTTAAGAAAATGCAAAACTCCTCCCACTATGGTTTGGATATTAGCTGTTCACCAAAGGTCCATGTGTTGAAAGCTTGGTTCACAGCACATAGCACTATTGGGAGGTAGTGGAAGTTAGATTGCTGGGGAATGCCCTTCAAGGTGATATGGAACCCCACCCTCTTCCTTTTTTTTCCTTCTGGATTCGCATGAGGTGAGCATCTTCCTTCACTCTTTGTTTCTGCCATGATTTGCTGCCTTGTTACAGGCTCAAGACTGTTAGCAGGGCCAAGCACCCATTGATTTAAGCCTCTGAAAGCATAGGCCAAAATAAACTTTTCCTTCTGCTAAGTTGATTATCTCACATATTTCGTTAAAATAATGAAAGCTGGATAACACAGTTTCTGAGGTGATTGTGCTACTTTACATTCCCACAGATAATGTGATACTGATTTTTGAATGTTAAAAACAACTTTGCTTTCTTAGTTGATATATATTCCATCTTAGATATTGTTGCATTTGAATTGCTGAAACAAATTTAAGTTTTTAAGAATTTTGTGTTTGTGTTCGTGATAGATTTTATATGTAATTTCATTTTCTTGTAATATCTTCATCAGGTTTTGTGGTTATTGTTATCATAAAAGGGTTAGGAAATGTTCTCTATTTTATGAAGAATTTCATAGTAATAATAAAAATATCTAGACATGCAATTTTTTGTGGAAAGTTTTTTTTTGGTAATAGATTTACTTTTTAATTTAGGTTATTTGAATTTTCTCTTTGATCTTGTGTCTGAGTGATAAATTGTGTTTTGCAAATAAATGTATACATTTTCCCACATTATTTTAGAGGCCGTGATCACATGTGTCACTGAGGAAACAAAAGTCCAAACATGTGTGACAGATATAATTCTGTAAGTGCTATTTGGGAAGAAGGTAGCAAATAAAGTATAATCAGTTCTAAGTAGTCTAGAGAATATAGGCATGCTTTGTATGGTGGTCAGATGAGGGTGGGAGAGTTTAAGGAAGGCATCCAGAAGGAATGTTACATATGGCAGTCTGAAATATTAACAGTTATTTTCAGGTAATCGAGGAGGAGTGATAGATCCCCAGTGCCACCACCACCAAAAAAAAAAAAAAAAAAAGAAAAAGAAAAACAATTATTTTTTGTGATTTGATCCATCAACAATATAAAGTCCCACTATCAGCTAGTCCGTTTTAATTAGCCTTTTCGCATTAGGGATCTTTGCTGTACTTGAATAGAGCTTTTAATAGATATTCATTAATGATCTGTTAGTGCATTTTATTTTGCTTAAGTTTCAGACTCATCTTACTAGCTAGGTGAGCTGCTCATATTACTAACACTGGGCTTCTCAGCAAACTGGCACTGAGAACCTTAACTTTCCATGTAGGCTGCGTAGTCAGCTTTTTGTCACTGGGACGCAATACCCAACACAGCTTAAAGGAAAAGGGGTTTAACTTGGGTCCAAGATTCAGGGCAGTCTGTGGTTGGCAGGCTCTGCGGCAAAAGCATCATGGTAGGGGGCAGAGGAAAGTTGCTTACTTTGTGGTGGCCAGGAAGCATAGCAGGGTAAAAGTATCAGAAAGGGAAGGGGACAGGGATCATATATAGTATCCAAGGTCATATCTACAAGTGTACTTAACTAATCCCCAAGGTGGCCTGCAAGCCAGTCAAGTTGACACAGTTAAACTGAACCACCACATGGTGGGTCTGATTAAATTTTGAAAACTAGAGTACTTTTGGTGCAGAGAAAAGGAGGTAGGATGAAATAAATCATTGAGTTGAATTTTGACTTATTACGAAGTTTTTGAGATGGAGATAGCACACTTTCCAAGCATACTTAGTGTTAAAGTAAAGCTGGAAATTCTTAATGTGGCTTTTAAACCCCTACATAATCTGAAATCTACATAGTTTACCAGTCTCATCTCCTCCTACTATTCCTTTAATTGCTTCTTCCTCTTCTCCCTTGCTTTCCATACACCAAACATTGGCCACCCTTTATATTTTATTGGAAACTATTCTTATTTGGGGCTTTGTTAAACTTTATTATCTGTATTAGTATTCCCTAGAGAAACAGATATAATGCGAGATATATGAATATGTAAGAATTTACAGATTGGCTTACAAGGGCTTCCTACAAGTCAGACGTTGAAGAGTGCAGAGGGTCTGTCTGCGCACTGGAGATCCGAAGGGCCTAGCCGAAGGTCTGGAGCTCCCGAAGGATCCAGGTAAAGGTCTGGAGGTCCAAAGGATTCAGGTGACGGTCTGGAGGTTCGAAGGATTCAGGTAAAGGTCTGGAGGTCCGAAGAATCCAAAGGATCCTAAGCCAAGCCAAAGAAACCGGACCAGGTCTATCCTTCTTCATTTCCCTTTTGTACATCTAGGCGATTGGCCACCCCAGGGTGGATCTACTGCACCAGGGTGTAGAATTGCTGAGCGAATTTAGTTAAGCTTCTCTGACAAGTTGACACAATCAACCAACCATCACATTATCTCTACTCAAAAGTTCTCATCCTTATTTCTCTTTTGTCTTTTCCTGTCTGCTTTCCTCACCTCACTAATCTCACCTAAAATCTTTATTTTGTGGCCCCTCAAATAGTGTCCTTAATGGCACTAATAGTATCCCTGTGTTCTCTTTTTTAGAACTTCCATGGTTGCAATCCAAGAGTGGTTTAGTTATGATTAGGCCAATCCTGCAAGATTTAAGCTCTGCAGAAAAATATTTTTCTTGTTCACTGCTGTATTTTGAGAACCTAATGTAAGGTTTGCATATAGCAGGTGCTCATTGGGTATTTGATGAGTAACTGAATGAATAAATCCAGACATGAATTGATTACTTGGAATTCCTTTTAGCTGATTTTCAGTGAGGAGTACAACTGCTTTCTGTTGCTATTATTGATTATCACCAACTGGGTAGTTTATAAGTATTAATAGAGGTGTATTATCTTTTGGTTGTAGAGGCTGGAATCTAAGAGCATGCCATTGCTTTCCGGTGAGGGCCATTTTGCTACATCATAACATGGTAGAGGGCATCATGTGGCAAGACAAAGTGAGACTCCGGTTTTATAAAGCCACCAATCCCATTATGGAGACCTCATGCTTTGATGACATTATTTAATTACAATTTTATACCTAAGGGACCCTCCCCAATACCATTAGCATACCTATGAATTTGGAAATTAAGGTTCTAACACATAAAATTTGAGGGATATGTTAAGACATAACAATTGTCAAAAGTTTAGTGGGGAGACTTTAATTCTGCCACTTACTATTTCTGACTCAGAGCGAGGTAGGAAATGTTCAAAACATAAACAGATAGATGCTGCTGCTTTTAGGGATCCAGGGTCTCATTGTGTGAATATGATCTCTGGTTACAACGTATTGAGTAGCACTTTCAAAGCTATGGCATCTGTTGCTGAACTGGAGCGAGTAACTATATCTGATGTGTACTCAGTTTAGTACAAATATTTATTTGTTAGAAATATTTAATTCTTTCTACATTCTCCATTGGTTAGATTTGTAAAAAGATATTCGAGTTCAATTTTGATTATGGTTCTTTGGAAAAGATAACATAGAAAACAGTAAATGGTCACAAATAGTTAAATCTATGAAAAGTAGGTTCTGTGGGGGAAATATAAATAAATGAAGTTTGATGGCTTATATATGAAATAATTCAGAGAGATGCCTGTGTTAAATTCCAGTTATGCAAAAAGAGTTTATACTGAGCATTTCTTTAAATAAAGCAATGTGGAAGGAAAAGGATAGCTTTCAATTGGAGATTATTTTAGATGAAAGGAAAAACATCTTTAGGGTTAAGTGTGACATAGATATAGGGATATTTTAAGAAGTAAGGATGTTGGCCATCCATTCTTGAAGGCCTTTTATAAGAATAAAAGGAAATACTGTATTATAGTAAGTCTCTGACTTATGAATGAATTCTGTTCTGAGAGAATTGTTCGTATGTTGGATTCATTCCTAAGTCCAACAAAGTGAGTCTTATATACCTTTGACACAACTATACAATGTAAAACATAAAAAATACTTAACATGTTCTGTAATCTAGTCCTTGTTCTTCAGAATTGTACTAATGGTTGAACCATTCATTTTATAAGAGTGAACAATGTCTACCATCTTTTTACCTCTGTCTGTTCTCTTGGTTATTTTCATTTTTGTTTTCATAGAATTGATTTCTTGAAACAAGAATTGATTTCTTGCAGTTCTGGAGGCTTACTTTTAAAAATAGTATTTGATCATATTCAGAGTTTGAGATAGAAAAAGAAGCAGCAATGTATATGTACAGGTGCAGAGCCCCTATAATGAGTGTTAGCACTATGTGTATCTAAAATGTACCATTAAAATACAATTAAAAAAAAAAGAAAAAAAAACTTACCTCATTTGACCCCAGATTTTTATAACTTCCACATGATTTGGATTCTCAGCTAGTGTGACAGTGGTAGAGAGGACTTTCTGTGTCGGGGTCTTCCATCCCAAAGAAGATCACGTTTGTACTTAGAATATATTGAAGTCAGAGATTTGAGGCTCAGCGACTTTTTCAAATTAAAAGTTCATTTCCTTAGTGAAAAGTTCAGAACATTAGGAAGGAACAGTTACCCATAATACTGTTATTTAGGATCAGTATTTAAAAACTTGTTATATTTCCTTATAATAATGCCTGTCAATCCAGTAGATAGGCATTTGGCAGAATAAAATGCACCCTTACTCATATTGGTACATATTTTTAATGTTGACACACTGGTGTTAGGTTTTTGAATTGTTCTTTCTCCTTCTGCTGCCAAAATAGGTGATGTGTTGGTGTGGTAAACCCTAGTACCTCAGAATATGACATTATTTGGAAATAGTATCTTCACAGACGTATTTAAGTATTTTAAATGAGGTACCCTCCTATAATGTAATTGTCATCTTTATAGAAAGGAAAAATTTGGACACAGAGATCGACAACCTAGAGAGAAGATGATGTGAATATGTATGGAAAAGATGGTCATCTACAAGCTAAGGAGAGAGGCCTGGAACAGATTTTTCCCTCCCATTACTCAGAAGGAATCAAGCTTGTCTGTTCTTTGAGTTCAGATTTTGGCTTCCATAATTGCAAGAAAATGTATTTCTATTGTTTAGGCCACCTAGGTTGTGGTACTTTGTAATGGTAGCCCCAGCAAACTAATACATATGGTATCAACTTGTAACATTTTTATAATTACGTACTATGACTTGATTTTTAAAGTGTTATATTTGTTTCACACCCATGTTCGGTATACTTGGGTAGATTGTAAATTTTTGAGATGTCATTATCTTTCTCTTCCCTATGTAAGATACAAAAGATGTTTATAGGATACAAATAGGAATCAAAAGATGAAAACAATTAATGTTATGGAAGCAACACTATGCAAAATATAAAACTGAGCAAAAAGTATTCAATTACAAAAGCATTTTTCTTAGCTAAATACTTCACATTCTTGCTGTCTGATGTTACACATATATATGAAATTTATGTATTTTGGCTATACCTTTAGAATTTTTATTTCAAAACAAATACATCCATATTATAAGAAATTTAGAGTAAAAAGAAAACAAGATCATCTGTTATTCTACCAATGAAACATTATAACCACACTAATATTTTTGTGATTTTTCCTTTCGGCTTTCATGAATGCAAAATTTGTTTCTATAATTATAATCATGTGTATATTGGCATATACATTTAAACATTTTTAGTTAATATATTACCAAAATTTATATGTTATGAAACTTGTCTAATTTAGAATGGATATATTTAATCCTATTTAATCATATAGTGTGCATTTATGTAAATTTTCTGTGTTTGGATATTCAGTGTTTTTCATTTGTTGACTGTTACATGTTGCAGAGAATCTTTTGTGCATCAATATTTTCTTTATGAGGATAATTTTTTGAAGCTCAATTTCAAAAGTGGGATTTCTAGTGTAAAGCAATGGGAAATTTTTATGTCTTTTCATACTACATATTAAAATTTGTTTTAGAAAATTGCAATAATTATAAAAATTATTACTTTTACTCATACTAGAAATGAAACTTACAGTATTTGTTGATACTTATTTTGAGATATATATATATATATATATATATAATTACTTTTAATTTTTTTCAGCTAGAACTAATTTTTAGTGTTTTTACATTTCCTGGGGAAAGGCCTGCATTTGTCACTACATAGGAGAAAATAAGGTTATTGTTACTCTGTAAGTCTTGACTGCAGATAGCTCATTGGTAAATTGGCACTGGAAGGGTCCTCATACAACCAGGAATTCAGCTGGTTATATGTTAAGTTAGTAAATATGTTAAATGAGTAATTTTGAATCTTGGCAGATGGCTGGAAGTTCGAATCACCATTTCTGTGGGATTCTGGTCCATATGGATTGATTTCAAGCTGGTTCTGCTATTTAAATTTTCTTACATTGTAGGGTACTGTGGGCAAATGACAACCTTCATAGTTGAATCATGTGTCAGGCTTAACTAGAATGAGCTCTGAGCCTGAGCCGCCTTTGTTGTTGTTGGAGTTTGGAAAATGGGAGAGTCAACTTCAGAGGAGTTAAGTGTTTTGCCCAAGGTCACATTATTGATTTGAGATGGTATCAGAATTGCCTCAGTTCACCCATTACCTTATTTTTTGACCTCATTGTAGTGCTGTCATGGTTACCGACTTTTTGCTTTGTTTTAAATTGCGAAGGATTCTTTTTCATACTGAATTTCTACTAAATTACTTTTACTGAATAAATATTACTTTGATTTACAGTGAGATAACTAGATTAACAACATTACACACATCTGTATTGAGTGAAGAATAAAAGAAGATGTTTAAATTAGCTCATGTGGTTTTTTGTTGTTTGCTTGTTGTTGTTGTTGTTTTGGTGCTGGGTAGTGAACTCAGCTCTACCACTGAGCTAAATCCACAACCCCATGGTTTTAATTTTAGAAACTATGTCAGACTTTTTGAAATAGTAAAAGTAGGTTAAGCAGCATGCATTGAACTCTAAAAGGCCTGGAATCTCCATGAAGGGAGCAAAGGAATATATAGTTTATAACATTTGTTTTACTATTAAAATGGCGATACTATGTTTCCATTGCACATTGGTGTAATGGAAAGCAAAGGAATATATAGTTTATAACATTTGTTTTACTTTTAAAATGGTGATACTATGTTTCCATTGCACATTGGTGTATGGACTGATTCTTCCTGTTTTTCTCCAAATCCTCATTTGCACCCAGACTAACAAGCTAATATATCAGAAACTTTTGCATATGAATATAGTTGTTTTAAGATGGTTGTGCTAGTTCAATCCCCAGCACCATAAATAAATAAATAAATAAATAAATAAATAAATAAATAAAATGGTTGTGCTGCATAATGCAAATAATTCATGAGTTGTAGGCACAGTATCCCTCAAATTTATCATCTCTTGCTTTATCATTTTCAAGAAAAACAAAAAATATAGTTACTCTTTTGTATTTTAACAGCCTTCTCGTAACCAAATTTGCTGAAGATGTTTTTTAAAAATTATTTTACCCTTTAAGATTCTCAGTTTTGAGGTTGAATACTGTGAAGACAGTATATTCAGATTTGTATTAATTGTTGCAATTTTGGCAGCATATCCTTCTGCTTCTGTCAGGGACATGTAACTTGTACAGTCATGCACTGCATAGTGACTTTTCGATTGATGATGGTTCACAGATATGATGATGGTCCCATAAGATTATAATGCAGCTGAAAAATTCATGTTGCTCAGTGACATTGTAGCCCATGGAAGGTTTAACATGATGCATTACTTTTGTGTTGTGGTGTCGCTGGTATAAACAAAGCTACTGCGTATAAAAACATAGCACACTTATGTATAGTACATAATACTTCATAGTAATAATAAAGACCAATGATTTATGCATTCATTTTACTTTATTTTAGAGTATACTCCTACTTATAAAAAAGTTTACTATAAAACACTATTCTCTTATGCCAGCACCAGCTGTGTACTTCACATATTTACTGCATCTCTTGATTGCATGAAAAGCCCCTGTAGAATGATTGTCCTATACCAGTGATAGTGAATCTATGGCACACATGCTGTTTTTCTTTTAAGACAAAATATGTTAATATATGAGTTGTTTTTCTAAACTAAAACCTCAGTATTCAGGTTTAATTGTAGTTTTGGTACTTTGTGTTATGGGTTTCGGGTTGCAGTTTAGGCACTTCTTTCTAAAAGGTTTGTGTAGATAGGTACATGTGATGGTGTTTGCCCAATGATAACATCACCTAATGATGCAGTTCTCAGAATGTATCCTATGATGGTTGTACATACTAAGCACTAATGGAAGGATTTTCTAGTATCCCCTTGTTTTGTATTTTTTGTTTTTTGCTTATTGCTAATTTTTGAAAGTGACCTTATTGTAATGAAACCAGTGAGATGCATCCTGATACCCGTTTCAGAGTGCCAGTTGGTATTGTTAATGAGATATTTTGTATGTCTGTTATCTTACTGATAAGCATATTTATTATCTTACTGTAGAATTAGAGAAATATTTTAAATGCTTAACCTGACAAAACCAGAACTGAAATAAGAATTAGTCATTCTTCAGTAAATCTTTTTTAAGAATAATGGTTTAAACTGTTTCTTGATTAACAAGTTATTTAATCTATCATTTCTTTTTCTTTCCTCACTGAGTCACAGTGGCAAAGTTTTGTACAAAGTGGGCATAGAAATTATTTCCGTAATTTCAAATTGAATTAAACTTTAATAATAAAAATAATACTTGAGATTTTGCTAAGCTCAGTATTTTAAATTACATATAGCTTTGAAAAGTAAAATACATTAAATGATATATATTGTATTAAATGTCACTGAGATGCTATTTTAATGGTATCTTGAAGTTGGATGTAAGCCATATTTGCATCTCTGCCAATTTTTCCATAAGTGTTCCCCAAGATACAAGTGTCTAAATAACTTTCCTGTCTTGTAAATTTGGTGTAGTCCAGTGATGTAGCATGAAGTCACCATTTATTGAGTGCTTATTTATTTATTGAGTGCTATGGTGGATTAAAACAATATATAGCTCTTACTCAAATCACAATAATCTAGTTAGAGACAGATAATGAGACAGTACAGAGTGGTAGTGGTAGGTTTTTTTTTTTTTTTTAATAGAGATACGAACAAGATTTAAATCCTTTGGGAAATGGCACTAAATTGAGGATATGTACTAGAGAATGTTTTCTTGGAGGAAATAACTCCTGAGGTGAATTCTGAAAGATGAAGAGCTGTGACAAATCCAGGGGATTAAAGTGGGCATTTCAAGCATGTGCAGAAGCTTAGAGACATTAGAAAACTTGGGTTTTTCTTTGTTTGCTATGTCTTTGCACTACTGGCTTCCTTTCAAGAACAACAACAAAAAATATTTCTTGTATTCTTATCCTTTCTTTCCCCTTGCCTGGATACTAAGTGCTTTTCATTCTCTCAAATTCTGTGTTCCTCATAATGAACAGAGAGCTTGACATTCTCCAAGTATTTTGCATTCAGACCACTTTTCTTTTTTAATCACCTTTCAACAGTGTTTTCAAACTTTGAAATTTGTTCTGTACCTGCTTTTTACTACATTTGATACCTTACTTTTTGCATTGTTGATTAACCTATATAGACTGTCCCTTAAGAACTTTTGACACCTGGCTTACAGTTTTCTTTTGTACCACATGTCTCCCTTAAGCATCACGGATAATTTCACCTCACAGGTACATACATTCTCCATAGCTGCCGTATCACTTTGTTCTTGTTCCAACGGCTTGTATTTTCATGCCACTTTAGCAATCAGCATATATTGACATTGAGCCTTGGAAGTGCTAATCATTTTTTACAATCTTGAGGCTCTGATTGCTTATAATGCTGTGCTTTTGTCAACACATCTTTTCATGATCAATTCTGACTGTGGCCCTCATTGGGATATTTGGTTTCTCAGATGTCTTCAGCTCATTCTTCTTTCTGCCAATTTCAAATCCATTGAATGCTATTTTAGTTATGCATATATGTAAGATTCTTTAGCTTATTAGACTAGGGTCCTATTAACATACATATGTATGTAAGGCTACCTGGCAGTGCTGGGGGAAAATGTCACATAATCTTCTATTATGAAACTCCATGTTTTCCAAAATTATGTGGAATCTTAGTGTTTCTTAATACATTTTTAATGTTTTAAAAATTACATAGCAATTTTTAGTAGAAAAATGAGAAAATACAAAGGAAACAGGTTGAAAAAATATTGTCAGTTGTAGTTCTCTGAGAGTTGCCATTCCTTATATTTTAGTATACTCTAAGATGTTTACCGGTGCATATGAAGACTTATAATCAGATGTGCTACAATAAGGTAAATTCAGATACTATACATTTAATAATTACTTTTTATTGCTCATTCAGCTCCTACTTTCAGTAATAAATGTACATGAACCCATCCTCTAATTTGAGATTTACAATAATACCAATATTGTCATAGTGTGTTGCTTCCAAGTTATAGTTTACTCATCTTCTCTAAAGTAACTAATTTCCTCAATATTATATTGATATTCGCTTCTTACATGTTTTTAGTAGCATACACATGTCTTAGCCATTTGTTGTTCAGTTGTAATTAAAAATACTTTTATAAAAATGGAAGCTTGAGTGAAATATTCTGTGACTTTTTTTTCCTCTTTTGATTTAATGTTAGAGGATTGAATTTATTTATTTGGATAACTTCATTAAGCCTGACAACAATCCTGTGAGATGAATACTGTTAGTATCCACATATATGGGTGCTGAACACAGATTCCGTGTTTAAGTAAATTGCTTAAAGATTTACATCCAATGTCGGTGTCTAAATTTTACCCCAGGCAGTTTATCTCAAAGCCCAGAATCTTAACCATTATATCATATTCACACTCATAGTAATTGGGGCAGGGCAAACTAAACTGTGATGCCTACCATCCATGGATATGTGTGCGTGTAACTACTTTGTGTCTGCATACATTTATTTATGTTTAAAATACCAGCAGGATTATCTGCAGCAGTACTGACTTCTGGAACATGTGTAGCACTGTCTTGAAAGGGGTAGTGGGAAATAACTTTGAATCTAATAATGTCCTCTTGAGGCCAATTAACATTTTAGAATAAGGTAGAAATGAGGGCGGTTTCAGGGATTCAGGGAACCAGAAAGTACCTGTCCATAGATCATCACTGAATGCATTACTAATGGATGTACTCTAGCAGCAAGAGCAATGACCCAAGATAAAATAATGGGATACAGGATGTAATGATGCACAAAGAAAGCAGTAAAACATGCTGTTAAGTCCAAGTATAATTGAAAAATTTACATGGGAAATGGGAGAGAAAGTGCAGAGGAGGAAAAATAGTAAGCTGAGGTCGTAGTCCTCTTTGGAGGAAGATAGATATATAGTACTTGCTAACATTAGCTTTGACTAAGAAAAAGTAAATTTAAAGCTGCTCATAGTAATAATGCCACTTAGGTTTTACTAAGCATTTACTATGTCCTAAATACTTTGTAAATATTTTACTTGGATTTTAAGATACACAGACATAGACACACACACACACACATATCCCTTAAAAGTACAAACAATTGCAAAGAAACCTACCAAGCGTTTAATATCCATACCCTTGAGGAAATGAAGCAGAATGGTTTAAAATGGGGAACTGAGAAAGTCAACAGGGAATTTTAGATTTATCTTTATAGACGCTTTTAAAGAAAAAAATGTTTTTGCATATTATGTAGTCTTTTTTGTTAAATTTTATAAAATTTGATAAATTTTATTTTGTTAAAATATTCTAAGCAAATATACCAACACTATCAGTAGTGATTAAATCTGTTGGTTTTTAATTTCCTTTTTCTGGCAAAAATTTGAATTTTCTTTTTTTAAAAATTTTTATTTTTGCCAAGAACATGTATTGGTACATTATATACATAATGATCATAATCAACATGGTTATTTTGTACCTGTACATGATGTATCTTGGTTTTTTCCGCCTCTTCCCCTCCCCTCCCTTCCGCTCACCCACT
This sequence comes from Hystrix cristata, assembly GCA_004026905.1. Classification (NCBI taxonomy): domain Eukaryota; kingdom Metazoa; phylum Chordata; class Mammalia; order Rodentia; family Hystricidae; genus Hystrix; species Hystrix cristata. The sequence goes on along the minus strand of PVJO010008020.1, from coordinate 8,984 downwards.
CCTCTCTATTTGCAACAAGTTTATTTGCATTTTTCCATTTTTTCCCTTTCATCTTTTCTTGTAACCTCCCTTCTTTATCCCCCTTTTCTCTATCTAGTTCTCCTTTCTTTTGAATGCTATCTTTTTTTTTACATAATATCTATTATACCCTTTGTCCTTAAAAAATTTGAATTTTCAAAAATAAAAATAAACGAGGGACACTTGGCTAGATGCCAGCCTTGGTGGCATATTTAAATCTCTTCAGATTTCTCATGAAAACAAAGCAATAACTGACAGAAAAAACACAACATTTTAAATAAAGATAGATGACAATGTATTTCATGTGGCCCTGAATGTGAGTAAGTTGGACTAAATAGCAGATAGCAGCAAGAAGTATGGGGGAATAAGCTAGTGAGCAGGAATGGTTGATGTGGAGAGGGGGTGGCTTGTCCTGAGCTCTGAGGGACCCAGAAATCAGCAGCATGTGTATAACCCCAAAGGAATGGTTCTTTCTAATCGGAACTCAGAGGTCCAATCTGAGAGAAACAGTTGCATCTTGGAAGGAATTTATAGGTTACAGCTTCTGGGCGCGAAGAGACTGTGGATTGATCTGAGTACAGGGGTGCATTGAGCCTTCAGTGTTTCCTAAAATACTCAGCAAAGACATTTATGGAGATAGAACACAATTTGATCAAGGTGGAAGCTTTGCAGGTAAAGGACTGAGATGGCCGACATACTTCTATGTGAATGACCAGAAAGATGCAGCTCAGAAAGTACTAGAAAAGAGGCTACACTTTTGTTTTTTGATACTTTGCTAAGAGTAGGGAATCTAGGATCTCTGTGCTGCCCCTGCCTGTCTCCTTATAATAGTTAAGAAGATATCATCTCATGTAAACAGTGCACAGTAGAAAATATTGCATTGCAAGTCCATATAAAGTTATTATAAAGGAGGATAATGACCTGAGTACCCTGTTCCCATAGAAGAGAACACACCAGAAAGAAATAGATGCAGTCAGGGGAAAACACCCAGTAAAAAAACTGCAAGGAGAGATAATGGGCATTAAGAAAATGATAGAGGCTCTGAAGAATATTATAATGTATATTAGGAAATCTTATAAATGAGATTAGATAGGCAACAAAGATATGAAAAGATACCTAATAGGACGTTGGAAAGAATTAAAAAAAAATTAAGACTCACCTGAATGCTAGAAAAGAATGAATAGGCACCACAGAAAATTACACTGAGCAAATCACAGATGAAAAGGAGAAGAATGAAGAAAATCAAACTGAAATAGAAAGCTAAGGATTCTAGAGAAAGTAGAGAAAACAGAAAATAAAGATGATCTTTCCTAGAGAGAACAAATGAAAGAACAAAACCAGAACAAATTTTAAAGCATTAAAAAAAAATACTGAACTAATAGTTTGAATCTGTATACTATGAAAGAGCCATAATTATCAAGCCTAAGAAATACTGTAGTTCCACTACAAGATTTTAAAGCAAAACAAGTGCATCGAGCATTCAGACAGCAAAGTTTTTTCAGGGGTTAGAAAATCAAGTTGACATTTTTTTATAACAATTTATACTCAAAAGAATGAAGTAACATATTCAAGATATTCTAATATAGATGTCAAGGATTGAATCCAGGGCCTTTTGCATGCTAGGCAAGTGCTCTATCACTGAGCTGCATCCCCAACCCCTTTTAAATTTTATTTTGAGATAAAGTCTTGCCAAGTTTCCCAGAAACTGCTTCAGAATAGCATAGTAATAATTCAAATAGTAAGAATTGATAAAATTTTAGAAATATTTTGCAAGTACAGACAATTCAGTTTGGTAGACACTCAGATGTAGTGGTAGGAGAGGAGTTAAGGATGATTCTGATGATTTTGGCCCAAGTAGAAGGATGGGATTATCATTGATTGAGACTGGAAAGTTTTCTGGAGTATCTAATTTGGGGGTGGGATAGAAAGGTCAGGAATTTATTTTTGGCTCTGTTAAGTTTTAGATTACCCATTACCCATCTAAGAGGAGATGACAAGGAGTCAGTTGGTTATATGAGTCTGCATTTGATCTGAGGTGAAGATGTGCATAGGTGAGTCAAGTGTACCTAGTTGGTATTAAAAACCATGAGATTGAGATTGAGGTAATTGTCACGAAGAGGAGAAATGGATTAGTAAAGAGGCTACACTTTTGTTTGGTCAGTAAAGAAGAGTAAAGAAATGGGTTAGTAGGTGAAGGGGGGAGAGAGTTTATGATTTTCCTTTTAAGGTGAATACTTTTTAATGTGTTCGTGCACTGATAGGAATGATAGAGGCCTGCAAAAAGCGTGTGAAGCTTCCACAGCTATTTTCTTGAGGAGGGGAAAGGTCATAGAATGTAGAGGGTGCAAGTGGAAAGGCAGATTTTCTGTAATAGCCTGGATACTTCATTCATAAGACAAGAGAAGGTGGATTATATGGCTATAGCTACAAGGTTAATGGGATAAAGACATATTAAAGTTGTATTGTTCTTTTGTTCTAAACAAAATTATCACTAGAGTGAGGGATGAGGTCTTAGATAAGCAGAGAAGAGGTGCTATAAAACATAATCTTATGGAAAAGTAAATAGACTGAGGAGATAGAGTATAGTAGAGGAGTCCTGGGATAATTTCACATCTCTAAATTGAGAAAGTTTTTAGCTTTTGCTCCTTATATGGACTTCTACCCCTCTAATAAAATAATTCTTTCAAGAAAATAACCTATCCCTAAAGGTGCAAGATCAGGAGCAAATCTAATGCCATTCAACTTTCCACCTCTATCTATTTCCAGTCCATAATATCCTAAGCAATCCCTTCCTTACCTAATTAGAGCTACCTCAAAACATTCGATGATTTTATATGAATAAGAAATTGACTGCTGTACCATTAATACTATATAAATAATTGCTATTGTTTGCTGTGACTTGATTATAAATAGTAAAACAAGTGTTTGATATAGATCTTACATGGTTATATGATATTAAATGAATTAATGGTTATGATATTAAATTGAATTAATACATTACATTAGTTGGTATAAATAGAATTAAATTGCAAATTTTATTGATACCAACATTTTTAGTATTGATTTACTATCTAAAATACTTTTGGCAATTTTAGTTTTTAAAATGATACTGCTCTACTTGTCATTAGTCACTGTCATTTAAATCTGTCGATCAGCCCGTAATAACAAAGACATTAAAGTCATAGATTTTATTCCTGCCTGAGTCAATAAACTTTCCTCTATATTTTATTCTCACTTTCCATCTCAAACTAGAAAAATATGGGAACTTTCATTTATTGAATACCTACTCTGAGTTAGTTATTTTTGGGCATTTCATGTAAAGAAATTTCTTTAATCACCCAGCTTCCTTGCTATGTAGGTAATATTATGCCCAAAAGCTATACCGTATTGTGGATTTAGCAAGTGGCAAAATTGGTATTTATTCTTATGTTAGTTTTTCTTCAAAAATTTGTGCAATTATCACTGATCAATTGTGGGTACAGAAAATCCTTTTTTAGGACTGCTTTTAAAAATAAAACGAACAATAGACCGGGTGTGGTAGTGCCTTTCAGTGGTTTGAGAGGATGAGGCAGGAGAATCTCAAGTTTAAGGCCAGCCTGGACAATTTATTGAGATTCTGTCTCAAAAAATTAAAAAAAAATGGACTCGGGATGGGAATGTTGCTGTGTTTGAAGGCTCTGGGTTCAATACTCAAGTACCCCCCCCACACACAGGGATTTTAGTCTTGCATCACCAAATTTTTCTTTTTCTTCTTGGTGACGTCCACAATTAGTAATTTCTTGGACTAAGTCACCTCCATTTAATTAGCTTTTACTGTAATCTGTGAAGTTGATACATTTCCTTGTTATCGAAAGATGTGGAATTATGTAAGGAAGGGCTTAGGGTATTATGGAGTAGAAGTAGATTTGGAGAGTTGAATGGCATTAGTTGTGCTCCTGATTTTTTACCTTAAAGATAGGCCATTTTCATGGAAGAATTAACAAGAATTCTTTTATCAAATAGACAGTTAACAGTGTATATGAGGGGTGGAAAGTTGAAAACAAAATATATATATGTACTGTTTAAAAACTACTTTAAAATACTATACTGACATCACCAAAGCTGTATTAAATGCTTCTTTTACAGATGTAAAATAGTTTCAAATATTTCGGTGTATACTGTGTATGTGCTGCTCATACATTGGTCAGTAAGACAGATGTAGATCCTGTCTTCCAGGGGTTTGTAGGCTAATGTTTGTGTATGTCCCTTGACACTGAGGGTATACCGCCTGCCCATTCACCCTCCACTACAGAAACTTACTTTTTTTCCTTTGATTGCAAAAGACTGCCTTTTTAGAAAGTATATAGAATATGAAAAATGTAAAGATAAAAAAGATTTATACGTAAATCCACAACTCAGGTACAGTTTTAGAAATATTTTAGTTCCTTTTTCTATGTAAATATATTAGTATAGAATAAATACATGTTTTAGAAGAAAAGTTTACTGATTTGCTACATCTTACTTTTAGTTTTTAATTTTCAGTGTTTTTTTTTTCTTTTTGTCTCAGGGTTCTGTATATCATTCCTTTTATTCCTATGGGTTACTTTTTGGATTTATTTACCAATTCTATTATTTTTCTATTTTCTAATCTCTAACATTTCACATGTTCATTTTTTTCCTTGTAACTTATTCAAGCTTGTTTTTGAAACTTTGCTCAATTCCATGAGTTAAATGCCTCATTTACTTCTGTTTTCTTGTTGCTGCTATTGGAAGCCTTTTAAAGTAGGACATTTTTAAATGCCTTCTCAGGAGGGTACAGATAGAAAGTCACACTCTTGTCCTACTTGTTTTTAACCACCACCACCACTACCACCACAACAAAACTTCTTTTCATCCTGAGTGGTTTTTTGCAAACTGTAGTAATTAGAGAGTAAATATTTTGTAAAGAAATTCCTTCAAACTGAAATTTTGAACAGGTAAATCTTTTTTGACTTTAACTCATCAGGTAATCTTCACAGTTTATATGTGTTACATGTGAAGTTTTTACAAAAAATGTTTTTAAATGTCCTTTGGGTCATCATATGTACTCTAAATTCATTGCTTGCTCTGATACAGCAGGTATCATGTACCTCACAGTTGTCTTTTCAGTGGAGTTTGTAATGCTTAGCATTTCTAGAACAAAGAAAATCTTAGAAATTATATAATTTTGGTTTACTCCCTTATTTTTAAAGATGTGGAAACTGGGGCGGAGAGCAGAAGTAAACTGACATACCTAGTGCATTCAGCTAATATACTTCTTCCCAGAGATTTTGGCAGACTATGTAATAAAAATAAAGATCTAGATATTTTTCTATTTTATTCCATGGGCCTGCTTCTGTGAGAAACTATTGTAGGTGTTCAGATAATACATTCATATAGTCTAGATACTACACATATTCAGATAATAAATAAAAAATAGTAACTGAGTATTGTGATCTGAGTATTGCTTATGTAGGAAGGTGAATTTAGCAATTGTGTTTGGTGGTGATTCAAAGTTGAAAGGTTTTGTGAGGAGCCATATTTTGCTTTTATTTATGAAACAAATTAGGATTTTCACTATTTGGTTAGTAATTAAAATTGAAAGGGTACAGGTTGACAATTAACACATTGTGTTTACATTATTTTTCTTAAGTTGGCTCCTAGCAGCCAAGAATAATTACTGTATCTATTGTTACAGTTGGTTGTTAAAACATAAAAATAGGGTATACTGCTTATGATAAAATATATGTTTTAAGATATATTTTGCAGTAGGTACTTACTGTATGATAGTCACTCCTTTGTTTTCTCTTCTCTTCCCCAGAGTTTTGTGAACTGTATTTGTAGCAGCATTTGTTATAAACTTGAGTATAGTTATTTCTATACCACAGAAAGATTGCCAATAGGAATTACTTGTAAAGAGGATTAGTGTAAAAGAAATGGGAAACAAGTAATTTTCTAATTTGCTTGCCTTCATTTCTTGGGATCATTACCTTTTATTATGCTCATACTCAAATTGGAAAGTATTTTCTTCTTATTTATTAGAAGATTGTCTAAAAGTCATTTATCGTGCATACTAATGGTTAATGGCAAATTTTGAATGTTAGATCACTGATGGGGACACATAGTGGGGATACCAGTGAATGTTATTTTCCCTTAGATTTTATGAGGAGGGAAATAGATTTCTTGATAAAATGTCAGGGTAATAGGTGTTAGAAGTCAACTATAACTCAGATATCAAGGTGATGGGAAATTATACTATTGTGTGTGTCTTGGGGTATGGTTTCTCATACTAATTCTTTGTGAGATGGAGGATCCACAGACTTAAATTTTGATGCTAACACTAGCTTTGGGACCTTGGGTAGGTTATTTAATTTATGTTAACCTCAATTGTCTTCTGATACTTACTACACAGAGTTTTGCAGATTAATTTTACTCAGCATATAAGCGTTCATAATGTGGCACTTCTTAATTATGTGTTTCCACTTAAATTTTCATTTCTTTGTAAAATTGCATGTAGATGTACCTTTATTTTGCATAAGATCCATTTATCAGAAAGTAATAATGGAAGGCCTTTATAATTTATATTGTACCTGCTTCTAAAATCATTTGAATTTCTTACAGTATAATCTGTATTTCTAAGAGAAAGAAAGCAAAAAGCATGCAGCAAGACATAATAGAGGAAGGAAATAATTAAGAAAAGCCTAGTTATCAAATTTTGATCATCAAATTAATTTTTAACTTCCTGCCAGCCAAGGCAAAAAGTATAATATAATGGCTTACACTATTCTAATAGAAGGAATCATAGTAGTTTGTTGGCGGATTTAATATTTTTCCTCAAATTTTATGAGGCGGGAAATGTATTTATCTATAAAATGTCAGAATAATAGGTGTTAGAAGTCAGCTATAATTTAGATATCTAAGGTGATGAGAAATTATACTATTATATTATACTGTATTCTTAAATGGCTTGTACGTTATAGGGCTTCCATAGCTCTTTCTGATTTCCTCTTTTTGTCCTGTATAAGTCATTAAATGTACAGTAGAGTTACCCTAGATTACACAATAGTGTAATGAGATCAGAGAGGAAGATACTATTAATTTGAGCAAGAAATATTTCTGAAGGTCTTACTGAGGAGGTGTAATTTAAGAACCTTAAAGGATTATTAATGTTTTGAAAGAGAAAAATGTATGGGTCTTTGTGTGTGTGAGAATATATTTGTCTTGCAATACAGAAGGAAGAGAATGAGTAAAAGCGAGGAAATGTGAAAGCTATACAGTTGGCGCATAGAGGAAATGGCAGGCGTACTGTTCATTTGGGAATATTGGGTGAGGCTAGAGTTTGCAGGGCCATGAATGCTTACAGAAGTTGTTCTTTACAGAATCACAGGATTTTTTTTTTTTTTAAACCTGGGACATCTGTGTTTTGGAAGGCATTATAGTGGGAGAGGAATTGATGAATTGGATAAATAGATGTCCAGTTCTCAGGTTGGTATTATCTCTAAGTGATCTGTCTCATGTTTTTTCTTCTCCACCCTCAGTTTTTTTTTTTTCCCCACAGATTCTTGTTTTATTATTATGAATTAGATTACTATAATAATCGACTATTATTCTTTTCTGTTCTATTCTGTTTCACAGTCTACCAACATATAATTTGTTTTTACGGAGTTTTAATTGACTTTCTAATTGCACTTTGTAAGTTAGTAAACTATTTTGCATTTTAATTTTTTTCTTGTAGCAGATCTGTAGTCTCACAGTGTTTCTGTACTTTCTTTTTTCTCTCTGTTCTGTGCTCTGTTTGGCTAGTCTTTTCACTGTTTTATACTTTGTATTTCTTTGGTTTTTCTCTACCAAAGGGTGCTTTCTGTTTCCAAATGCATGAAACGTTTTCCCTGTCCTTCCAGTTTCAGTGCTTGTCTTGTATTTTCATAAAGAGAGATTTAGACTGCCTTTGTGTTGTCTTGTGTTACTGGAAAATGCTAGATTGTTGTGTTAATTGGTTATTTTTTATTGCTGAGTTGTATTCTGTCCTGTGAATTTAGCATAGTTTATTTAATCATGTCCTTATTAGCGGATACTTACTTGTTTCTAGTTTGTAATAAACCTGTTATTAAGAAATGTGTACAGATTTTGTTTGGACTTAAGTTTTCATTTCCACAGGATAAAGTATCAGTAATTCAATTGCTGAAAAATGTGCTACATGTTTGCTTAGTTTTACAATAAGCTGCCAAACTGCTTTCCAGAATGACTGTACTGTTTTGTATTCCCACAATGTATGAAAGACCCTAGTTTTTCTACATTCTCACCAGTATTTGGTATTGACACTCTTTTATGTTTTAGCTGTTTTGAAGTGTAGGTATAGCAGTACTTTCTTTGCACCATTCATGTATTCTCTTTGGTGAAATGCTTGTGTCTGTTGCTCTTTTTATGATTAGGTTTTTTTTTTTTTTTTACAGTTGTGTTTTGAGAATGCTAATTTATACATTCTAGATATGAGTCCTTTGTCAAATGTGTGGTTTGCAGATTTTTTTCAGTACCTTATCTTTTCAACCTTTTATGTTTTCCAAATATTTTATAATTAGAAATGTTTTATTAGTATATATGTTTGCAATGCATAATAATTACATTTCTGTTGGGGAAATACACGTATCATGCATCTCGATCATTTTTACTCTTTCTTCCCTCTCTACTTCCCTAGACCCCTTTCCCATCTCTTCAGAGTCTATATACCTGTTCCTTACCATCTCTTTTTAACATCACTTTTCCTAGAGAAAAAAATTTAATTTTGATGGAAGTCCAGTTTAATTTATATTGAAAATGTCTTGCTTTTACTGTCATGTTTTAGATCTTTTTAGGTAAGTTATAGATGTCAATGATTTTCTTCATTATTTTTCTCTAAAATGTTGATCCTCTTTTTCATTTTACATTTAAACCAATGACCTGATTTAACTTTTGTGTAAGGTATGAGATTC
>PVJO010008019.1:0-77882 GCA_004026905.1 Hystrix cristata | reverse complement strand
ATATACAAAGAACTCAAAAAAATTAAACCTCTCAAATTTAAAGACCCAATCCAAAAATGGGCAACTGAAATGAATAAACATTTCTCAGAAGAAGAAATAAAAATGGCAAATAAATATATGAAAAAATGTTCAACATCACTAGTCATCCGAGAGATGCAAATCAAAACAACGTTAAGATTCCACCTCACTCCAGAAAGAACCGCGTATATGGAAAAATCAACCAATAACAAATGCTGGTGGGGCTGCGGGGAAAAAGGAACACTCCTCCACTGTTAGTGGGAATGCAGACTGGTCCAGCCACTGTGGAAATCAATATGGAGATTCCTCAAAAAACTACAACTGGAGGTTCCATTTGACCCAGCTATTCCCCTACTGGGGATCTTCCCAGAAGAATTAAAATCATCATACCATAGAGATGTATGCACAACCATGTTCATAGCAACACAATTTGTAATAGCTAAGTCTTGGAAACAACCTAAATGCCCAACAACCAATGAATGGCTAAAGAAGATGTGGTTTCTCTACACAATGGAGTACTACACAGCCATAAAAAAGGATAAACTAGAGTCATTCATATATAAATGGATGTTCCTTGAGAATATACTTTTAAGTGAAATAAATCAGACACTCATGAGTACACATTGAATTGCCTCTCTGATATAAGAAATCATAACTGTAAATAAGGACAAAGAGGTATAATAGATATTATATAAAAGGAAGATAATATACAAAGGAGAGGAGGGCTGGGGATTTAGCTCAGTGATTAGAGTACTTGCCTTGCAAGCACAAGGCCCTGAGTTCGATCCCTGGCACCACAAAAAAAAAAAAAAAAAAAAGACAAAGGAGAGGAGTACTAGAAAGAATGAAGGGGAAAAGCAGAAAGGCAACAAAGGAAAGAAAAGGGAAAGGGAAAATATGGAAAATTATGAATAAATCTGCTGTAAATAGGGAGGGAGGGAACAGAGGGGAGGGGCAGGGAAGAGTGGGGAGAACCAAGATGCGTCATGTACAGGTACAGAATAAATGTGATGAATGTAACCATTATATGTAAAATGTATCAATACATACTCTTGGTTTAAAATAAAAAAAATTGTGGTTTGGAATTTTACAAACAACGGAATAAAGAAAATAATCGGATTACTAGTAATCAACACATGAAGAAACAGCTCTTTGAAACTTTCATGTTTCAAATGTCTTTTCCTTTATGAAGCTTTAAAATTTTTCTGCATATAAATTACATCTTTTAAAATCACAGAATCTCGTCCATATTTTTGATTAGACTAGAGATAGCTTGTAATGATTTAGGTTTGTCTGGACTCTATGGTCTTGGAAGACAGCTTGGTCACATACTAGATCCCTCGTAGTCTATAAATACATGGAGGAAATCAGAGAAGCTATTTATATGTTGAGGACAGAGGGTCTCCTGGTTGCTATGACTGTCCTTTCTGAAGAAACATTAACTCTTGCTCTACAAAGCATTTTATTTCTTTTCAATCCATATAAAAACATGTTCCCTCTAACCAAAGAGTTTGAATCTACGTAATTCTGAGCAGGAAAGTAAGCACACAATTCTGATTGGAATATTTGATAGTGGCAAGGCTCTTATATAAACTTCCCTTTCTATTAGCCTTTTGGCTTCATGCCTACTCTAATCTTATAATCAGTATGAAAACGTAAGTATGGGACAAAACCCAAACTCAGTGTTTGTGAATCAGTTCAGCAGAAAAGATTTTCTACTCTTATTCTGAACATAGAGAGAAAGCCAAAAGAATGTCTAAGGAATTGGGAGAAGGCCAAATTTCAGGTATAATTGCATGGCTGATGGGGAGTTTTGGTTGCAGACCAAAAATGTAAAGTGAAAAATGTTTCCCATACTCCTTAAAGGTCTAATAACCCAAAACACCTTGATATCCTAAATTACATCTTCATACTAGTTCTTTAAACATATTAAACAAGTATGGTTTAATCTTGTCTAGCGAATTAATTTGTCTCTAGATGTCTTTCATTTTTTATTTGATACAAAAAGGATTACACTGTATCGTGAAATGTTTTGTTTCAATATTATGCACCAAAGGGATGAAAATCCAACCACTCCCATTTTTTCAGTCTTCCTATTTAAGCAATACACTGACTGTTCTTTAGTCTTATCAAGGTCTCTAATCTATCAATTGTACAGATTTTACTCTATTTCCCTCCTTGTAAGTTCATTTCTCTCTTTAGGTAGAGTGTAAATTTCATGGTCTTTGGGTAGAGTTTAAATTTTATTCAAATAATTTATCATTGAAATCTTAAACATTTTTCTCATAGCTGACTGTTCTTACAGCCATGTAAAAGAATCCCAATTCTAACTGATCTCAGCTGGCAACACCCAGTATCAGCCTGCTGCTAAGTTTCCCCTGGAGAAAAGCATATACTCTTTCTGACTGTATATATGCCCACAGAACCCAAAGAGGCAAACCGCACTGCCCAGAAACCACGTTTATCATACAACTCAATAACTATTTCACACATAACTATTCCGATACTCTAGCCTTCTCTCAGCTGACTAGCTTACCTCTTAATTAACCTTAAATAACTTAATAATCTAAATAATCTTAAATAAGGAATAATCTTTTATGCATCTTTACTACTTGGAGTAACCAGCTTACCCATAAATGTACCCTCCTATTAACATGCACGAAGCAGCCCTTCTCCTGCCCAGATCCCGCCCCACGTGACCCGCCTTCGACAAGGCCCCGTCTCCTCAGAGCAATCTCAGCATGTATCTATCAGTGGATGAAGCAAGTGACAAGTATCCATGATCTAATCGCCACCCAGAACCCCCACCTCTCAATACAGGAGACTGTGTGGAGATATTTTTTAATCTAAACCATAACACTATCAATTTATAATGATTCCCACAATTACCTCCCTCAGTCTCCTTCCAGAACTACAGTTTTATACAGAAAATTCTCATTTAAAATCTCTGTAAGATTTTCAAGTAGACATCTCAACAAAGACATGGCCGAACAGGACTACTGATGTTTGTTTTTTGTTTACAAATTTCTTTCACCCTCAATTTCTTCCAGTAAAGGATAAGATAATGATATTGCTGGAGCAAAAAATCTAGGTATGGTCCTTCGTGCTCCATGTTTACTCCATGAAGTCCTACTGAATCTATCTCAAAACCTACCTCAAGCCATCTACTTCTTTCCATATCCATTGGCGCGTTGTTACCATCCTATAACCTCCTAAATGCACCCCGGCTTTTTCCTTTGCTTCTCTACAATCTCCTGCACGGTTCTTCACATGCTATTCATGTGACAAGTTGTGCCCTCCCCTCCTTTAACATTTCTCAGGGCTTCCTGTCACTAAAGTAAATTCAAACTCCTAAGCCACCTCACAGAAAACCCAGCCCCCACCTGCCTCAGTGACTCCGGACTCACCCTCACTCACTGTGCCTGCGGACACTGGTTTCCCTTGAACATCTCAAGCCCATTCCTAAAATACTTCCCTCTACCTGAAAAGCTTTCTCCTTGACTTGTTTCACACTTCTTTTTCTTCCAGATAAGGTAATTTCATTAGAGCTTTCCCAACTATTTCATCAAAGGTAACTCCCACATCACCCTATTTTAATTTCCTTCATTACACTCGTCCTTGCTTGTATGTTTTTCCTCATCCTCCTCTTCCTTTTCTCTTTTTACTCCTCCCCCTCTTCCTCCTCTTATCTTTTTCTTAATACATGTTTTTCTTCTCTATTAGCCATCTTTCTACTATCGCCAGTAGAGTATAAGTTCCACGAATCTGGGAAACTTACCATTCTGCTCTAATCTCTATCACTAACCTCCAGAACAGTGCCTGTGTGGCACAAACTAGATTCTCAAGAGATAGTTAGTGTATGAATGAATGAATGTTTCAGATATGAACATGTTTTGATTAAAATTAGTCAACTCGCTCAAATATGAAGTATTTCATTATAATTTTAAAAGGGAAAATATTTCTTTCTCTTCTCATCCATAAGAAATTTAATAATAATTGGTCATTTTTATTAAAGAAAGATGAGAAAAGCAGGCTTGAATTTGTGAGACAGAGTTAGAACACTCTTAAGGACTGTTTCTAGATCCATAATACGATCCGTATTTATGAAGTAACCATCATTAAAGGAAACAAGATTCCTACCTCTGGCCCAGGTGAAATAACATGGACTGAACTTACCCTCATATCTGAATCAATAGAGGAAAAAAAACAAAGTAGATAAAGCAATATATTTTTCAGACACAGATTTAGAAAAGAAGTGTTCTCTACTATTGCCTCCAGTGACACCTGGCAGGGAATGTTCAGCCTATAGAGCAGAGAAGGGAAGTTCAAGAAAGCTCAGTGGTTTCCCTTGAGTTGAAATGACAAACGTGGGACTCGGAGAAAAATAATATAGCTAAACTTCACAGAGCAGAAGGGAGATTGCTAGAGAGAGGGAGAGAGGGGAAAGGAAGAAGAGGGACAGACAGACAGACAGGGAGAAACGGAGGAGCACTGCTGAAGATTCCCTTCAAGTTTTCAGCTAAGTACCAATCGACACATGTATATGAGGAAACGATCTGATGCTAGAAAATAAATCTAAAAAAGAAGCAGAAGGGCAATCTTGAAACTCACACAGGCCTGCGAGTAATCCTGTACCATCCTCGCACCAGCCAGAGAGGAAAATCTTCACAATTCTCACAGCAGCAGGTAAAGTATTTACATAAACACAGACAAATTAGCCCTAGACTAAAATGTGCTCTGCTCCTACCAAACGAAGCTTACAAGCAAATCTCAAATGATCAAATTTCAAGTAATTATCTATATGCCAGGGAAAAAAAACTCAAAAATACTTTTAGGAATTGAAAAAAGAATCCGTCACTGACCAAAATGAAAATCACAGTGTTTGACATCCAATAAAAAATAACCAGTCATATAAAGAAACCATATTGAGGAGACTACAATAATGGTAATGGACTGTCATGAAGAGAATAATCTCATTCAATAAAAATGGGTAAAATGATACGGCAGTGATGGACACAACCAATTTATGACAAAATGATAGTGTTATTAAGCCACAACCCATATATTCAAGAGAGCTGAGGAACACAGCAGCATGTTAAATAGAGAACTGGAAGTTATTTTTAAAAGACTCATAATAAACTTTCTAAGATGAAAAATACAGCATTTGAAAGGAAAAATATATGGAGGTAGAGTTAATGGGAGATTAAACACAGAATAACTGATTTAAAGGCAGCATCGGACTGAAACACTAAGAGAAACAACCAGTGAAAAAAACGTGCCAGTGAGCTGGGGGACAACTTGGAGAGACCAAATATAAGTATAATTAGAGTCACTGAGACACAGAAGTCAGCCGAAGGAATATTTGGAGAAATAATGAGCCAAAAGTTTCTAAATTCGATGAAAACGATAAACTTACACATCTGAGAAGTGAAGCATACATCAAGAAATGACATCAAGAAATGGAAGTCTATAGTAATTCATGAATGAGTGAGGTTTTTCTACAGGCATCTCTACTGGAAAAGCAGCTTTTCATCTGCATAGAGTGGATGGAAAAGATAACATTATGACCAGGTACTTTCTCCACTCTGCTTCTAAGATACTTAGCGCCATTCTGAGCCTAAGCAATAAGGTTATTTCCTTGAACTGTTTTCTGTTGTCGCTTTCTATTGCTTTCAACAAAGCAAAATCGTTACAGTAAAACATATGAGTACCCAGTCTTGTTTTTGTCACCATCTTTTTTTGCCAGTATTTGAAAAAAACAATGTCTCATAAAACCATTGTCTTCTTTGAGAAGCAATTTTCTGTGTAATTCTCCCTTTCTCTAGGGGATTGTTGATAGAACAGCTTCTGCATTGTGCAGTATTCAGTTCTTTGTGTAGCAATCAAGAACAACACTTGCATGTGTCATGAAAAAGAAAACCTTCCAAGGAAAGTTTATGTACTACTATGGATCACTGGGCTATTTTCTTATGGTGACTCAAGAGACCCTCTTTTAGGATGCAAATAGCTGGATTTCAGTCCTCAAGTATGAATATACTTGTTATAAACTAAAGAGAAAGCAGCCCTTCAGGAGGAATCAGATATGTCAACCAAATGAGCATAAGAAGTTGAACTGGGAGTGGGAGAGAGACAGGAAGAAGCTCTGAGTCACAGCTGAAGTTTGAGAATGTGACATTATCACCTAAGGAAAGGCTCAGATAATATCATGCAATACAAAGAGCAGACAGAGATCGAATGCTAACTGTGTGTTGCATGCTTGTATCAACACTTCTAACCCTCGTTATAGCCACATAAGCCAAGAGACTGCCCACGGTCAGACAGCTAGCAACTGATGGCAACAAGATTCCAACGCTGGTCCATCTGGGATCAGAGCCTAGACTGCTAGGCATTCGGCTACACCACCTCGCACTAGAAGTAGACAAAGTCACGGGGATTTAGATGATAAAGATGTGGAAATGATAGATTAGGCTGGACAGAGAGCTCCAGCTCTCTTTTTATTGAGGACTTAGTGACTACTTTTTACTGAGGACTTTTTATGTGCCAAAAACTGATTCATCTGTACAAATCCTGCTTTATTTCTTGGTAAAAATTTTGTATGGATAAATTTGGGGTACTATGTAAGCATGAATATGTGCATATTTAATTGACATGGGTTGATTTTTAGAATTACTTCAATAACTCTTCCTTATGGCCAGTGTGAAACTACTGCCAGAACAAATTACACACCAAACTATGCAATGTCATCAATTTTCAGCATTACGCCATAAATTTGTAAATGTACCAAAGATAATCCATTATATTTATGAACTATAACTTGGGAAATTCATCTACATAATGCAGCGTACTATTGGATGGTAGAAATGTAGGGACTCAAGAAAAGAAAGAACAAATGTATTTTAAGTTTAATGTATCTAAAGATGTATGATGATAATAACATATACAACATTTTCTTATGTTAGCAAGTTGATAGAGTGAATTTTTGAAAGTTTAAGTTAAAAGGGTTTGCATAAAACATTATACTTACAAGTCATGTGCTATAGTCCTTCGTGGAGTTGACAGGTGCTACGAGCTGCGGCTCCTCTAGCTTTTACTGTCATTTCTCTCCAGGTCGTCAAGGCTCCATCAAGGTGTCACCTGTCAAGTGTGCCACCATTTTTTCTCCCTCTTGTGCTGAGCGTGCCGATGATTGACGGGAAGGTCACTCGGGTCTCTATGGCCGTCATTGTTCCAACATTGTCAGTGAAAATGCCCAGAGAAGAACTCCTTAATGTAACCTCTCTTACCTGGACCTCCGAAGAGTGTCGCCTTGTTCTTTCATTGTCTCAGAGACTTGCAGTAAATAGTTGTCATTTTTTTTTTCATTTCTTCATTTTCAGGACTCAGGTGGTACAAGTTCTTGGCTTTGTTACTGATTCTTGGGTTTGTACTGGCCCGTGGCCCTTGGCCTTGAATGACTTGTGAATTTAACACCTCCTCCCGTGTAAGTTCCTTTATAGGATGCTTCTCACACGCACAGAATAGACTTCTTGGAGATCTGTACCTCCCAGGCACTGAATATATACCTCTACATGCCCAGATTCTAAAATAAACCTAACCAAGCTTGAATCCAAAATAAGCCACTGATTTACATGTAATCACAAAGCATCTTTCTAAAGCTGTTACATTTTTCACTAGTTCAAAGGATCATGAAAATCACAAACTGGAAAGAAAAATATTAATGTTATAAATTGTCTTTTCCAACTAAGGCTAAGAAAGATTAAATGTCAACATTGCCTTACGGCATTTTCTATAATGCATTGATACAGCTAAAAAGTTAATTTAAATATAACATTTTGTAAACTGGGATCTCATTGATGTTCCACAAATGTCGTAGCCTCTCCTGAGGACCATTAATCATTTTCCTGGTGGTCTGTGACATTTCATGATTATAAGTGCAGCTTGCTTTCAACTGAAACCTTCGCTTAATCAATAAGTGAAGGGATTCATTTTTGCTATGAAACCTGCAACATTTCCTAATTCACAACTACTAGTCCTTCTTATTCCTTGAGACTCTGCTCCGATCCCATAACTCGTCCCTACACGTTCTCCCTCAGAGAAGTCGTCTACTTTCAGACTTTTTGTTGCCACTGGTCTTTGGATGATCTGCATTTAGTCTACATTTCTAACCTTCTTCCAGTACACCTCATTTTGTCTTATAATACATCGCTTTTCTGTCTTGTTATGACTCACCCTGAGGTGAAATAAACTTACCTGCCAGCCTTAATAACCAAATATTCAAATTCCTCTCATGATGGCATTAGTTCTGTCTTTATTGCAGAATACCACATCAGGAGTCTGGGTGAATATTCCTGTATTTTTCTCTCTTCTCCAAGCAGTAGTTAAATTCCATGGATTCTTCCTTAGATAGGTTTCTGTGTTTATCCTCCCAACTCGTACTGCCATCACCCCAATCCTTACTCATAAATCTTACGGCCAAGTTTCATCTACTATCTCCAAAACAGGTGCCCTAGAGCCATCCCCTTCCCTCTAGCCCATCTGATACTCTGCTGGTAAATTAGTCTTCCTAAAATGTTATTTTTGTCATACTGCTACAAGGAAAGGGAAAGACAGAAAAGCAAAATTATTGAGTAGCTAAACATGACTTTGGTCATTTTTATTCCTCAGTGAAGTCCCTTCAACTAGTGCTGTGTGGTAGATATTAGAATTTCTGTTTAACAGATGCTGGGAATTAGGGTCTGAGAAGTTAATTACTTGCTTAAAATCATGTGTGGCTAATTATCATTGCAGTTAATATTTGAACTTGTGCTATCTCAATTCCACCCTACTGTACAAATAACTTCCAATGGTTCTTAATTTCCTAGCATATTACCCACGGGACCTTTATGTTTTGGGTTTCTACACTGAATAAGGAACAGCAAAAACTGATAAGAATGAGATTTTTCCCACCAGGTGTTTACATTCTGGGTAGACAGATAATATATGAAGACAATTCATTGTAGAAATTTGTATCCATTTGTTCCTTTATGTATCTTCAGCTTCTAAAATATTCCATATGAGACTTTTTAGGGATGCTTAATGATTTTCATTATCAAGAGAACATAAAACAACAGAAATTTCTTCTCTCACAGTTCTGGAGATTAGAAATTTGAAATTAAGTTCTTGGCAGAGTTGATTGCTTCTGATGACTCTGAGAAAGAAGTGTTCCGAGCCTCTCTCTAACTCCTAGCATTTCTGGGCTTGTAGCTGCCACCTTCCAATTTCTGTCCCCCTTTTTAACACAGTTTTCTTCTCTGTGTATCTCTACATCTCTGTCTCTGTATATTCACAAATCTCCCTCTTTTTATAAGGGCACTTGTCATTGCATTTAGCACCGTACCGAAATCCAGGATGAATATATTTTAATTGATTGCACCTGCAAAGAACTATTTCCACATCAAGTCACATTCACAACTCCCTCGTGAGCATGAATTTAGGGCAGAGGGACATTGTACAACCAAATTTCTACGGCACCTATAATAGTCACTCAATAAAAATTTTTGAGCAGGAGGCATGAGTGTCCCTCAAGGCTTTAAGCGTTAAAATTAAAAGGGTGAAAACTTAATCTGACTGTGGTGCATAGAGGTGGTTCTTTTGGGAAGTGATTAGGCTCAACCGAGATCGTTAGAGTCCTAATGATTGAACCGAGGTGGCTTTACAAGGAGAGGGAGAAACTAGACACACATACACAAGCGCCCTCGTCACTTGATGTGTGCTGCCTCATGCCACCTTAAAACTGTCCAGCCCCTGAACCCGCACTCCGAGAACCACGACCCCACGGACTTCTCTTCACTAAAACTGAGTCTGTGATGGTATGTGCCTAGCAACAAAAAATGGACGAATTCAAAAGCAGACCCTCCCCCACAACGCTTTCAAAGAACCAACCCTGCTGATACCTTGAGTTTAGACTTTCCACTTCCAGAACTCTGACACCTGTTGGTGGTCATTTATTGTGGAAAGCTCAGGAAACCGGGACACTGACCTTCACACACTGTCACTTCGCCCCGCCGTGGCCAGAGGAAACGAGAGGGACATTCTGGTCCCAGTACCACGATGCAGATCGTTTGCCTTAAGAAGCAAAGAAACCTTTTAAACCATTTAACACAGAAAGAAATATGAGTGTTCTCTCCTCTCCCTCTCTTAGTTTTGAAAGAAGCCTTGCGTTACGGGTTAAAACAAGGTATATCTTAATTTTTACTTTATATTCTTGCAATTCATGGATCTACCCCCTACTTTCAGGAAGAAGAACAATTTCCTACTGATTTTGATATAATGAGTACATAATTTTAATATACACCATGCTCATTTAGAAAATATGGAAAATATGTAAAAAATTTGAGAATAAGATTCTACCTTTAAAAAGTTGATAATTATTTGTGGGGTAGGCAAGACATTTATCAAATTAAGAGACAATGTCTGATGAGTTTCTAAACTGAGCTGGGTAAGGGTACTCTAAAAGTCAACACTAGAGTAAACTTCTCATACGAAAACTGTTGTGTTTAAAATCACATATTTAATATTTGCAAGCATGATATATAATATTCCCAAAGAGAGAAAAGCCTTTCAAGTCACATTTGTTGTGAAGATTTTGCTTACTTTGCCCCATTCTCTGGGCTGCGTTCATGATCTAACATCCACACGCATCTGCGTCTCTCTGTAATATCCAGGGAGGTTTCTGGCCCTGGACTTCCCGGTAACAAAATGATTCACTGGAAACACTTGAAACCACAGTGTGGACTGTCAATTATATAGACATTTTTCTTTTTTCCGGTTAACTCACTGTATACTAAACATATCATTATATTTTCATTATTATATATCTCAAACCACAAGTTGTGTACTTCAGTACAAAGTCCTAAGAGGCAGAGGGTGTGTCTTATCCCTGCCCAGGGCCCACAGCTTTCCAGAATATTGGTTGAATAAACAAATAAAAAATAAAATTTGCTTCTGATATTAACTCTTCACTAAGGAACAATTCTCATCCCCAGTCACTTATTCTGGCACAATATATTTTTCTTTCTCCTTGTGTTGATTAATGTCTACAGATCATCAGCATGTGGTCCCCACTACTCTTGTCTCACACCGTTTAGTGCTGTTATTGATTCCCTATATCGGGGCTCTCATAATTATTTGCAGAAAATTCTAGGCTTTTGCTGATGTGATTGTTCAAAGTTCATTTTAAGTACAAAACCCTTTTCAGTTACTTTGGGAGGAAGGTTGTGGTGCTCTTCAGTATATTTTTGCAACAAAGGTTTGGTGTTTTTTATGTTGTTGCTTGGGTGGTTTTTCTGTTTGCTAACTGCAGGTCAATATCTATGAGTTGGTCCAAAAATTAATCCAGTAGGTTGAGAACAGCTATTCATGGGGCATGACGGTTATTATACCATTGTTTCTTCAAGACCATACTGCAGATGAGGAATGAGTCTGCAGTAAATCATTAACTTTTGACCTTGCAAGCCACAAGAACTACACACAAATCTCTAAATGACCTAACCACTTTTCACATCTTAAAGAATACCATTTCCTCCCCTACCTCAATAAACATCAAAAGCCCCTTTTAAGCACACACATGCACATTTAATATGTAAGCATATATTTACATATATATATATAAAATTCTGACCCCCTTGATCACCAACCCTAATTAGCCTAATACCCATTTGTTGATTAATCCTATTCAGTAGGACTATTTTGTTAACAACACCAGGAACAGTGACCCCTGTTGAACAAAACTTTACTCCCTCTTCACACAACACCTGGCTATCCTCAAAACTGAGATAGATGGACAACAGAACCACCATGACCTGATAAAAGCCTTCCTGAGATGATGGTCCCATACTCCCCTGCACATTAAAATCAATTATAAAAGTTCTTGCTTTTCTCTCTGCCAGTGCATTCCTCTCTTGGAATTCACTCACTGCTCTCTTGCAATGTATAAATAAACTCTTTACTTTTCTGTATTCCTTGGCTAGTGGTAAAATCATTTTTTTACCACCCATGGCACCAGCCTCTCACACGCTGTGCCTGGCATGGTATCATTCTGGGAAATAAAGGGTAGGAAAAGGAGAGGAGAGAAGAGGAGAGGGAAGAGAAGGGGAGGGGAGAGGAGGGGAGGTGAAGGAAGACAAAGGAAAGATAGGGTATAGTAGGAAAGAGAAGGAACTTTTGTATTATATATTTCTTACTTAGGACCACCACAGTCAAAAAGAATGTTAAGCCACTATCTACTATAGTACTAATCTACATCAATAACGTGACCACAGAATGACTCCTTTTAATATTTGTAAGACTTCTTAACTTTTTCTTCTTTAATTGGCAGGTATTGAGCTTGCACTCAGATTTCCCTCAATTATGTGCATTTTGCAATAGTTGTATCTTTTGAGCAAGAATGAATCAGGGTTCAACCACTTCGAAAATGATCTAATTGCACAGGACACCTTGATCAAGAAGCTCAGACTCTGTAGTTCTTAACAGATGAGTGATATTAGCCCCAAACCAATGACAAAGGACACTGTGTCAGTGTCTCTCTCTGCCCTCGGGCACACTTGCTGTCCATTGGACTGAGGAGACTGAATTTGCAGTATCCTATACAACTCAGAGTCTCTATTCATTAGATAAATTTGTTAGTATATGTCAAAATTCAGTATTAAATTTAGACCATCCTTGATAGAACTAAACACAAGATTGAGCACCCAATGGGAGAGATGTACAGGTCCCAAACAAGTTAGATGTGACCAGCTCCTGCACTGAGATGCCCTAAAGATGTGAACGAAGGGTCACCAGTGGGGGCCTAGGCCTGGGGCCAGTCATTGCTGACATGTTGAGGACTTTGACTCACAAACAAGCCTGCAGTCCTGAAGAGGACATCCATTTCCATTTGGGAGTTGCCAGGGGTGGTACTTCACATCCTTGCATAGGGGCAGGCCTCCCCACTAACCTAGCTCAGTGCTGCAGTTTTGCTCTGGAAGCATTTTGAAAACGGAACCACAATCTCCTTTAACTGACAGAAGATTTCGTTAAATTCAACAAAAGCATTCAAATATAAGATCAACGTGACCTTGTGTGTGGCGAAATCATCCCTGAGTATTTGCCTAGTTCTAAGAATTCATTGCTTGTTATTGCTATTGATTTTATTCACCAATTCAAAATAAATTTTCAAAGCAGCTATGTATGAGTTGAACTAGGGGCTCTGGATTTGCCATCCCAGACTTTATTCTCTCGTAGGGGACAGAGATGAAACCACTAAGATATATAATTATAAATAATATTGCAAGGGGGGAGGTCATGGTGCTGTAAGAATATTAATAGAAGAGTGTTAATGTGAGCTAAGTCACTATGGATTTGCACTTAAACTGAGACCTGATGGGTAAGACACCCATCCTGTAGGAAAAAGGAAGCATCAGGCACCTTGTACTGTTTTTATTGACAAGCAGGTGTTTTGCATAATTGCTGTGAGTGACATGGGAAAAGGCACAGTGACTAAGTGGTTTCCCTCACTTTCATCTTGTGTGAAAGACTCCACTATTATTTCCTTACTGCTTTTTTAACACAAACCTATATAGTAACCAATACTGCAGGACATCCATTGAATGACAACATAATAATCAGTTCATAATGTTTTCCTTCTTATGATTCCCAAAAGGACTTAGTGTCGTTTAATCGATTTATAAAAACCACCCACCCACAAATGATACACAAACAACTTATTTTTTCCACTCAAATCCTCTTGTGTAAAAATCTGCAAGATTAATCAGAGGTAATTTGAGAACAAAAATAAAAAAAATAGAGACAGAAGAAGGTTAATCAGTGAAAGCAGTCATAGAGTAATGAAGCTTGTTTCACTCTGTTAAAATCGAGCAGCCCTTGCAAATAAGCTCGCAAATCATATTTTCAGTTTTCCTGAAGCCAGACTTCTATTACAAGAAATGTTACATCCCTGGCTCAGCTCAGTTCTGAATGTGCCCCACACTCGTGTGAAGAAAGTAATCTGGACACTTTGGTCCAAGGAGAGGGCACCAGAATCCAGGCCCCACATCTGTGCAAAGTCAGCGCTACAGACTGTCAATTGTGCTTCCTTAGTTACATTTTCCTACCGTGATGGGGTTTTTAAATAGAAAAATAACCAGAATGTTGCTTCTAATTCATCTATTGTCTCGGGTTTGTTTCGTTTTGTTTTGGTTTGGTTTCTTCAGGGGTGCTGGGGATCGAACTCAGGGATTTGTGCTTGATAGGCCAGTGCTCTACCACTGAGCTGAATCCCCAACCCCTTCTGGGGTTTTTTGTTGTTGTTGTTGTTGTTCTTTCTTTTTTTTTTTTAATTTTGTCTTATTATGCCTTTTTATTAAATTAGTTTTATTGGTATGTGTTTGTAGTACACAATAATTACATTCCTCAAGGGGAGTTGGTACATGTACATAACACATCTTTAAATAGTCTCTCAATGTAGAATTTCCAGGAAATAAATCACACATATGCCTCAGATACCATCACAGAGTAACTAGGGCTGAGCAAAATGCTTCTATTCAGCTTTAAAATATTTTAACATGACAATAGGAAAAAGCACCATCTTCTCCCAGGAGGCCACAATGCTTGAGGGAAAGTCTGGGAGGTGCCAGTGTCTCTGCGTGAACATAAGTACACATCCATCCGAGGTGGTAGTGCTGAGAAAGGGGGCAAAATCCAACATAGATTTTATTTGGATTTTTTTTCGGGGGGGGTTGAAAAGTCCCCAGTAAAAACACCACAAAAGTAATCCCATGAAAGTTACTTTAAAAATACAAACGTGTTTTGGGTAGCAAAATAGATGCTATAACATGACCTGTATCCAGTTAGCAATTTGGGTTAGGATGCAGAGCAGAATCTGGATTGTTCCTCTAGAGTAGGGTTCTCCATCCTCCTGCATTGATTAGAAACCCTTCCCTGTTAAGAACCCAGCCACACACGACAGGAGGCGAGCCCGGGATAAGAAAGAAAAACTTCATCTGTATTTAAAGCCGTTCCCCATCACCAGACTCACCACCTGAGCTCTGCCTCAGGTCAGATCAGCAGCATTAGATTCTCATAGGAACACGAACCGTACTGTGAACTGCGCATGTCAGGGATCTACTTCGTGTGCTCCTTACAAAAATCTAGTGTGAGAATAGTAGAAATACAGTGTAAACTGTAATAATAAAAGGAATAAAGTCCACACCAAATGTAACGTGTTTGAATCATCCCAAAACCATCCCTCTAGGAAACCCCTATCCCTTGAAAAAATTGTCTTACAGGAAACCTCCTTGGTGCAAAAAAGGTTGGGGACCACTCCTCTAGAGGACAGACAGTGCTGGTGGAAAGAAGGAAGGGCTGGCTTGCTCTGAGGCTACAGGGAGGCCTAGAAGAAAAATGAAACTAGGCAGTCACAGGAGGACTTAAGTCAGTGACCACCAAAACCCACCGTGGTTACATGACATAAGGCCCTATCGTGCAGCCCGCAGTTGGAGCGCAGCATTTGACAGCTAGAAGGCAGTCCCACAAGATTATAATTTGGAAGGTAATTTTTCCACAGAGGGTAGGGAATGTTTCTGGGATGATTTAAAAGCACTACAATTATTATGCACTTTATTATTATCACATTATGTACTTTATTTCTATCAATATCACATTAGATTCTCATAAAGAGCACACAGCTTCCCTCACACTCACAGTTCACATATACAACATGGCTAATACTAGAAAAATAAATGGTTGCTTATGTATGGACTTTTGTGTTCCAGCACAGAAGTATTGTGACATAATTAACTATACTATGTTTTATAAGCAGCCCAAGACAACCTCTCTTCACTCAGTGAAACACAAGCAAGCCAAATTTTGGATCCTCTGCTCCAATAGGAGATGACATTGATGACGTCTTCATGTGATAATATGGCTTCTGATATTCCATACCGCATGTGACTTTCTGTTATTCCTTCCTTAAATCCTGTCAAACTTCTTATGGTCACCATGCTGCTTTATGTAGACAGAAATCTCACCTCCAGAAGCAACTAGAAAAACATCTTCAGTAACTATGATGTCATAAGGTCAGAAACTGAAATGTTTAGAATAAAAAGTACTGACTCTCTTGTGCAGAGTCCCTCGCTCTGCCCTCAAGAGCAGCGGCTGCAAGTTTCTCCCCTGTGGCCTTTGAGACCCATTGTGAGGACCCCTCTCCCCAGGCAACCCCAGCACTGGCACAGGGCGGGCCTGGGGCCTGGCAGCTTCTACCCGTGTGGGGCAACTCTAAGGAGTCTCTCTGCTGTGAGCGCCCAGTGGGCTGACCAAGAAGCTTGTAGACACGCTGCACAGTCAGGGCCTCTTTCTGCCCCATTTCCTTCCTCTACCTTTTCCTATCGCTGTGTTCAGACCTAAATCACCCTTGAAGCTTCTTCTCCTCCTGCACCTGCTCTGTCTCCTTCCTGTGCATGGCCTCCAATAAACCTCTTCCCAGCTGCACCCTGGCAGCTGCTCCCCAGAGCCCCTGATCTGAGAGAGACCCGGACAAGCTTCTCCCAGCAACTGGAAATGGACTGCTTCCCATGAGGAGAAATCGCCCTTGGGCTGAGGAGCCCGCATTCCCTGCCTTGAGTACCTGCCACCATTTCTTGTCTGTGTAATTATCCTCAGGAGGAAAGCCAAGTGTGCTGTGAGGTACTGTAGCTTCCAGAAGACATGGGTAGGGTGTATACAGGGAGATGTGAGAAAGCAGAGCCTCTCGTGAAAGGAGTCTGTAGGAAGACAGACCCTTAGGAGGAAGACAATGGCCAAAAAATGAACTGAATGAAATGAAAAAATAATACGAAAATATCCAAACAGAAAATGTAAATATTCATGGTAATTGAAGAACAAAATGTTAAATATGGAAGCTGGATAAATGGTATTAACCACCAACCAACTTCACAGAGAAAAAAAGAATGCTAAAAGAAAAAACAGACCTAAAAGGACAATCTACATATCATGGCTTTTACTAAAGAAAAAATACGAACAATTGGCAATTTAACAATAACTTTGAAAACTTGAACACCAGGGAGTGGGTACGTTGAAAAGTTTCATTTTGTTCTGTGGAAAATTAATTTTTAAGCAGTTATATTTATGGCAATCTGTGGAAAATTAATTTTTAAGCAGTTATATTTGTGGCAATTTTAATTTGAAGGATAAAGTTAAGGGAAAAAATTATTGATCATACAACTAAGGAGAAAAAGTATCTATTTACAAAGGCACAAAAATGAGGCTGGCTGGGGCTGCTAGGGGGAGAGTGCTCGCCTGGCGTGCATGAGACCCTGGTTTCAATCCCCAGGACCAAAACAACAGAAAACAGCACCCTCGGGAGATCATACTGACTCCAGCTTACTCATCTGCAGTGTTGAATACTGAAGGAAACTCTGAAAGAAGCTTGTTTTTGTCACTCCTCCTTGTCTATCTCAGTTGTTATCCCTAGCTGAGGGCCGGCTGTGACAGTGTAATTGACGCAGTGCAGTGTCCTCATCTCCCACGCTTAGGTGACCGGCCAGGAAGGGACGAGGATCCACCCTAATCCTTGGTGCCCCCTTGGAGTGTTTACTACCGCGGCTGGTCTAGGAGAGCAATCAGCCTCCCAAGCCATGGCACGACTCTAAGTAACTGATCCTGATGCCCAAAACAAAACAATTAAAACACAAACAGTAAAATGGTCTCTGATTTCCTACTTGAGGAAAGTAAAATTAATAGCTCTGGAATACATGAAATGGACAGATCCGTAAGGAAACACTAAGACTCCCAAATTTAAAAGAATGACAGAAGAAGTAAATGTGATAACTCAAATAATTACACGTAGATGCTTATTGACATACAAAATATCATCACTCTCACTAGTGGTTAAATAAGTTTACACAAACTAGAAAATCTTCATGTCTTTTTCTCACACTTTTGACAATGAAAAAATTGTTCAGTATTCCCAAAACAGTTCTTAAAAGTGAATGGGGGGTACCAGAGACTGAACCCAGGGCCTTTGCACTGACCTACATCTCAGCCCTCTTGTTTTTGTTCTTTTTCAAGACAAGGTCTTGCTGATTTGCCCAAGTTGAGCCCAAACTTGTGATCCTCCTGCCTCAGCCTCCCAGAATGTTGGTTAAAAGTGGATTTTTTGGGCAAACTTTTAAAATATGGTCGCATTCAAAGCTTTAACAATTTTACTTTTAGCAATCACATCTAATGTAAAGTGTACAATTCAATCCAATATTCAGACACCAAGATGTCTATTATTGTCACAGTAAAAAAAAAAAAATCACCATCCAAAATAAAGAAATAATCATCCACAACTACGGTATAGAGCTTTCAAAATAATATTCATAAGAAATTTAAACAAGAAAATGCTTCAGTATAACCTACTGTTAATAGAGATAGCCGGGCATAAAGCTGACTATCTAGATCTCTCTATATTTACATAGTTTGTATACGGATATATATGCTTGCATCCATGTATATATATATGAATTAATATATGTATTTTACCAGCAATCATTAATTTTAACTATAGGAAAAAAAAAACATACCGGAATGTTAGCTGGTGTAGTAGCACAACTAGAATTTGTTTCCATAATTTTACATTTTTCTGTACTCTTAAATTCTTTTAAAATAAGAATGTGTCATCCCATAAACAAAATTTTTAAATCTGTATTTATTTATTTCTGATGGTCTTTGGATATTTCAAAAAGAATAATACTGGAAAGAACTCGGGAAACTATAAACTAGGCGTTGCAAACTGGAGGACTACACAGCTGTTTTTGTTTGGTTCGCTGTGTGCTTTTGTTAAGTTGGTTTTGTCGCCAGTATTGAGATGTAGGGAAACTGCATCTAAAAATCTCCACGTCCAGCCTTTTGAGAAAAATGAGACCTCCTGGCCGCCTGGGAGCCGATTCCCACGGCGCGCCACGGCTGCGGCTGAGGGGCAGCGGGCCTCCCGGTGAGACGCGAGCTCTGCGGACAGCCGGCCGTCGCCCCTCACAGTCCCGACCGCAGAAACCCCGCAAATGTGACCAGCGTGCTCGCCTCCGCCCTCCCGCCCCAAGCCGGCCGGGCGCACTTCCCCGCCGCGGGACGGCCAAGCTGCTCTAGTCTGTCTCCTCGAGTGAGTGCTGGCCCGCCCGCACAGCCGGTCCCAAGCTGCCAGCGGCCGCCCGGATGGCCGGATTCTGTCACCCTGCTGCTTCTGTTTCTCAACATTTTCCATTTCTTACTCCATGCTTCCAATTTCTTCTGACATGTTTTTCAATTTCTACATAATTAAACTGGCTTTTATAGATCTCCGCAGCCCAGTAAGACACTTTGATATTAAACTGTCCAGTTACAGTTCGTTCGTTCATTCAACAAACAGTAACGTACAGTGTTAAGGAATGTGCAGTGAAAACACAGATGAGGCCCTACTCCTACCTCTGACTGAGCCACGTCTTTATGAAGACGGACAACTGAGAAGTCAGTGAGATGATTTTGGAGAGTGATACACGCCATGAACTGGAAGGAGAGCACTGTGCGTGAGAGAAGGAAGAGCCGGCGTGAAGGCCGGAGAGTAGAGGGGTCCTCGGCAACGCTGAGGGACAGAGAGCGTCACCGCGGCTGGGTCGCCAAGGAAGACGCAGAGAGGAGGCCCGCCGGGTCAGCCCGGGGCTGGCAAGGCCGGTTCCAGCCTCCCAGACGCTGGTAGGGAATTGAGATTTTCTCCGAAATGCAATGAGAAGTCTTCGAAGCTTTGCAGGGAAACAATAGCTGCTAGATAGTCCGCATATGAAAGGACGGTGGTTAAATCATGGTGGTATTAATGAGATTCTTAAAGTTACTTAGATTGACTTTCAAGCGCAGTCATTTTTCCTTGGGTCCTCTAATGCGATTTACTTTAAACTAAAGAGATTTTGCCACAGAAGTATAGACGTGTATAATTAGTCTAGGAGTCAGGAATTTATGGGAGGCTAGATTTTGGATAGTTCATGTTTCACTATGCTGAAGGAAATAAATTATTGTATTTCCCTGATTCTTATAAGCTATTTATTGAAGGTGTGCCTTTAGATTATGTACCGCTTGGGGACCAATCAAACTACAACACAAGTCCTCATCTTATGAAAATATTTCACACTTATAGAAAAGATCCTTCAATTATTTAGACATGGATAGTTTTATACTTCTGCTTTCACTTTTCTCTATATGCAATAAATTTTATCATAAAGCTAAAGCAGGTCTAGTCTTTTCAAGCATTTTATGAAGAAATTTAAATCATTATATGTGACATCAATAATGTACATGAGTCAACTGAAGTGGCTTTAAAAATATGTACAGCTATTTCCACATTTCGCATTTGAAGGTCATGCCAACACATCCTACCTACACTCTTGAGAACAATGGTCGATGACACTGTCATTTGTAAACACAACCTGATTTTTAAAGGTGTTAAAGTATTTGTAAAATGCTCATCTTATAACTGACAATAACATAGTGACAGTAAGAAAATGTCTTCCTAAACAAAAAATATAAATCAGGTTGAATCATTTGACTTATTGCTGCTCCACTCCACAATTTATCTTCCAATAATCAGAAAACATGTATCTACCACAAATCAAAATATCTCTGTTTATCTCTCTCTCTCTCTCAGACATACATAGTTACATCGCTATATACACATACTTATACATATATTCCATCATAATTTAAAATCTTCCAAAAATATAAAGATGGATGGAAAAATCATTTTTCCTTCTTTCTCAGTTCAATAGCTAATTGAGCCACAATTCATGTTTCATTCTGCCATTTCCATACCTCTGGTTCCTGGGGCAGTTTGCTCTGGCCGGGCATAGTAGTGGTGCACTCCTGTAATCCCAGGACTCTGGGAGGCTGAGATAGGAGGATTGCAAGTTCCAGTCCAGCCTGAGCAACTTAGCCATTTAGTAAGACTCTGTCTCAAAATTTAAAAAAGGAGAGGCTGGGGATATAGAGAGAGCTCAGGCCCCCAGGTTCAATCTGCACTTTGAAAATAAAGGGAAGAGGGAAGGAGGGAAGGAGGGAGGGAAGGAAGGAAGGAAGGAAGGAAGGAAGGAAGGAAGGAAGGATACTGTAACTGCTGGCTAAAGCAAAGTTTGTTTATTTGTTGTTTTGAGGGACCTTTCTCCAAAAATAATAGATATAATTAAGGGAAACTTTTTCCTGTGAATAAAACAGAAGTTAAGTAGGAAAAAAGAGACCTGTATATAGTCAGCAAGAGGCTTTTCAGAACCAGAGTCTGTGTATCCGAGAAAATCAGTGTGTGCTGAAGTTTGGATCTGAACATCTTCCAAAGGCCTATGTGTTAAAGGCTTGGCCAATAGCCAATGGTGTTTTGTAAGATGTTAGAACCTTTCACAGATAAGGCCTAGTGGGAGGAAATAAGATCCCTGGGAGTTTGTCTTTGAAGGCAATATCGGGGCCCCAGCCCCTTTTTCTCTCTTTTGCTTCCTGCCCACAGTGAGGCAAACACCCTCCCTCTGCCTCATGCCCAGACCACGATGTACTGGTTACCACAATACCAAAGCAACCAGGCCAAGAAAGCAGAGACTGGAACCTTGAGCTTCCTTTTACATTCATTATTTCCGGTGTTTTTTTCACAGTGACAGAAAGCTAACTAGCACAGCGTGTGTTACAGAGTAAATTGTATTACCCAAAGTATACGTCCGAATCGTAACCTCCCACACCTGCGACTGTGAGTTTACTTGGAAATAAGATCTCTGCAATCTCAATACAATCAAGGTAAAAGGAAATCACACTGGAGTAGAGTGGGTCCTAAACCAATAACCAGTGTCCAAAGAGGGAAATCTGGACACAGAGTCAGGGGAGCGCCATGTAACTACAAAGGTAGAGATAGGAATGAGGAATCTATAAACCAAGGGATGCCTCTAATCCTTGATCGCTCTTTAATTCTGTGTCTGGGCAAGTGAAATACTGTTAATTCACAGTAGAATGGCACCTGGAGAATATTTGCTAATTCTGCTCAAGGCCATTGTGCCCCTGGAGTCCTCATTAATCTAACATGAGATTTTTAGAAGGACACACAATGGATGGTGTTTAGCAGTGAGTACTAAGGGGAAGGCAGAATGGTACCACGAGATGTTACGAGGAAGAGGAAAATCTCCTGACAAATAAGACATTTGGTTCTGTAACTATCTCCAAAAGTGAGAAGTCTATTAATGTAGAAATTGCAGTTGTTTTATTTTTATTTTTTCCTTATATTCTTAAGGGGAAAATGGTTATCAGTGAGTAGAATTTATAAAGAAGTAGAACTTGGACAAATTTCCAAACAGCTAAATGTAGAGTGAGTGAAGTTTATATCCGGAACAGTATTTTGGTTAAGAGTAAATAATCTTTCATCAAGGGCAATCTAATAAAATTCAAGTATCCAATGACAGCAATGGTAGTTGGATTAAAGAGTTCCAGAAGTCCCTTCCAATCTTACAAATTTATGCTTCCACAAAACTGGATAAGCTACTGAACCTCCATATTTGCAGCCTCTGTATGCATAGATTCAACCAACCACAGACCAAAAATATTTGTAGAAGCATAATTGTCTATGTAATGAACATGTACAGAGTTTTTCCATGTCATTATGCCCTGAATGAAACAGTAGAGCAACTATTTACATGGCACTTACATTGCATTAGGTATTGTATGTAGCTGAGATGATTTAAAATATATGGGAGGATGTGGACGGGTTCTACAGAAATGCTCTGCATTTTCTATAAGGAACCAAGTATGGTCAGATTTTGGAATCTGTAAGGAGTCCTGGAACCAATTCCAGCAGGACACTGAGAGACAACTGTAGACATAAAGTTTCTAAAGTAGAATTGGGTTATTTTAATTATTTAAAAGTACAAACAGAACCCAAACACTTTTTAAACAACTTTTACCACATTAGTTTTCAAAACATGAGGGTTTAGTATCATTTTTAGTATTTTTCTACTCCTATACTTACACAATTTTGGTTATTTGTCTCTGATAAGACCATTTTAATGGAGTTCTTTTGCACTACGCTGCTTTATTGCCAAACATATTATGAGGTACTTACAAAGCACTTCAGGTTTATTTTAGAGAGGACACATTGAGGTCAGGAAGTAATCCTTTTAATAAATGAACCTACACTGTAATTTAATGACTTACAAACATGGCTTAGCAAGCAATGTATTAAGTGGGGCTGGGATTAGAATCCTCATCTGTAAGTCTGCTGTAGGGTGCAACCCTTACTCTGTGCTTGGAGAGGAAGGGGTTTTGTTCACGACTTGCCAATTTCCAGGGATGGCCAAAGTGATAAAATCTCAGGAGAGAATGGCAGGAAATTTTAATTTATCAGTTTTCAAAGAGCACATCTGGAGGATTCTGAAAGTAAATCTGTTACTTGGCAAAAGATAAAATAAAACCAAGATGTTCTGAGAAATGAAGACATTTCATCTAACACAAACCAGAATAACAAAATAAAAATGATGAATGTCTTAATTATCTTGAAATGGAAAAAAGAAACAGTGAGTTGTAGAAATACAACATATTTAGTACACAATCTTGTCTACATCCAGATTTTATTACATGAAGTGAAGCTTATATAACCACGTGTGACTTGCTGAAAGAAAAATTATAGAAATAGGCATAATGTTACTGGGAAATCTTGACATTCAAGACGCTACCAACACAAATCATCGTCAGGCTTTCTCTTCATGTTTCTGTTCTCTTTTAATTGAGAAGAAACTCAAACCCTCTCCACCAAGCTATGCCCACAATGAAAAACGTAAATAATTGTATGAACATGGGGTGCACTGTGCCCTATTACTGCAGAGAGGCAAGAGCTGGTCAGCAAAGGTCAAACAAACAGTGTAGGTAAAAACCATCCACAAAGTCAACACTTATCAAAAATTTGATTTGTGAATCATATCCTGGAGATTTTGTTCTCTTCAAACAAAAGTCCCCCCAGCTGTTTACTAATTATGTTTTTTTAATGCTCTCAATAGAGAATCGCTTCCCCGATAGAGACACCTTCTCAATATTGCTTTTAATGGCCACCATGAAGCAATTGTGATGTCATGCGTACCCATGTCAGCTAAGCCACCGCTTCCATTATCTAATTAGTACATTTCAAACAGAATTAAACCTTACAATTTCATCACAATGATTTATCACCCAGAAACAATGCTGAACTTCGGTGAAGCGTTCTCCCTGCCCAACGGCAGTGGCCTGGAGCAGTTACCATCAGCTTCTAATAATAACCACCGTGAGGCCCATGGCACAGGGACACAAGAGGTTATTCCGTTGCCGTCATTTCCTAAGCGAATTCCTCAGCTACTTACGATTCTCAGAGGGCCACTCAGTAAATCTTTGGAGTTGAAGCAATAACTGATAAGACCGCTGAATCATGTTTGTGTTTATTGCAAAAGCAATTATAATGATTTATGCTTAGGAAGAAAATATAACGAAGGGAGACTCTCCCAGCTCCCCAGCTCCCCACCACCATGAATTTTAATTGCTTGTTATTATTTTGATTCAAAATCTAAAATAACATATTAAAATATTCCCTGAGGCAAATCTCTGTTCTAAATACACAATTCAATAGCATAATTAGGTCAAGTTAATTACCTTACCACCAGCTCTGAAGCAGGACCTTTAGTTGTCCAGACTAGAGATTCTTCTTATGCGTATAATAAGCTATTAGAGTTATTTAAATATTGTTTCTAAGTCCAAAATGATTTTTTAAAATCTCCTTTGCTTGAGCCATTTATACTTGTATAGCAGAGAAATATGATTTTTTTTAAAATACAATTTACTCACTTAGAGAACATTATTGAGTGACTGCCATTTCATTCTCTTTATATTACTGAGGCTAAAAATATAAGCATTGTTGAAACACAATCTAAAAACAACAGGTATAAGAATTTCTAGAGCACAGGTATGTCTTTGTCCAAAAGGAACATTAACCTACAAATGAAAAGAAGAGAAAGCATTGAATATAGGCTGAAAATGGAGCTACTCAGCCCCACCTCTTGTTTGGAGCCTTGACTTGGAGGTGCTGTTATGTACCAGGAATGCTCCGTGCTCATTGGCCTAACACATTGGCATTAGAAGGTGGAAAGAAAAGAAAATCAAAAACACAACGTTAAAATTAAAAAGCTGAGAATATTTTTCAGCTTAATTTGGGGAATAGAAAGATGACATCCAAAGAATTTCAGGCCAAAAATAAGAAGTTCTACCTAAGTAAATTTTAAAAGAAGTAGAAATATGGGGACCTTTACTTTAGAAGAGTTTACTTGCTGTTGAGAAAAAGTGGTTTTAATCATTCAACTGCTAAAAACATTTATTGTTCTAAGTCCCATGGAAAATACAGCTGATTATGTGACATGGTTTTCAATGCAGAAAAATTATTATCTCATTGAATTCTCTCCACAGCACGGAACACAATAGAAATGATGTATCACTCAGTTTCAAACTGTTGACTAAACACTTCCAGTTCAAGATGTCTAGCTTTATCTCTCTGCCTTCAAAAAAATCGTACTGAAATGAGACCAAAACAAATTCTCAGCAATCCTGTCAGCCTGGGAAATGTATCCTCAGCGCCCTAGACAAAGGAGGCATTTCTGACGGGAATCAACTGAAGGAAAATCACAATGGGGCTGAATCATCTAGTGAGTCTAAGTTCATCTAGTAAGTGTAAGTGAGGCCTGGAAAGAGTGAGCTGAGGTTCTCCTTGTTGGCCGTGCTGAAGTCCTGTTTCTAGAAGCTGACTGACAGTGACTACCTTTCTGTTAGGACCACAAGGAGAACCCTTCAAAAGTAGGAGTCTAAGGACAGGGCAGCAGTGTCTTGCCTCGGGAGACCAAGTACAGCCAAAAGGATGCCAGAAGCCCCTGCACTTAGAAAATAGGCAATGAAGATTCTCCAAAAGAAAGTCAACCTAGCCACGCTGTTGCTATGGGGAGGTATATGCACGTACGCACACCATTTTAGTCACTTTCTTATCATTGGGACAAAACACCAGATGCCCACAACTTAATGGATGTGATGTTTATTTTGACTCATGGTTTCAGTCCATGGTTGGCTGGCTTGAAGGCAGAAATGGCACAGCAGAAGTGCCTGGGGGAGGAAAAGCCGATGGCAGCCAGAAAGCAGAGCAAGCAGCGGGAGCCACGGACAAGGAGCCACCCTTCCACGTCATACTCCCAATCACCTGCCTATTCCAACCAGGCCCCACCTCCTAACTGAATATTCAACAGAACTCATCGGTGTGCTAATCAACTGATGCACACAGGGCTGCTATGACCCAGTTATCTCCCTAAAGCCCCACATCTGAATACATGAGGCTTTGGGGGAACATTTATCTAAACCATAACATACACATACACACAAGGAGGGAGGTCGCCTATTGTCTGAATAATTATGTGCTTCTAGAACAACGCGAATTTTCATTCGAACACTGAAATATTCTTCTGCTCCCAACAAAGTCTAAAATACCAGCCATGCATAAAATAGGCTTGGAATATTCAGCAACCATTTGAGGAAATTCAACAACATAAAATACAGCTAATAAAA
This sequence comes from Hystrix cristata, assembly GCA_004026905.1. Lineage (NCBI taxonomy): Eukaryota > Metazoa > Chordata > Mammalia > Rodentia > Hystricidae > Hystrix > Hystrix cristata. The sequence continues at coordinate 51,260 of PVJO010008019.1, read as the reverse complement.
TCCATAAACAAAAGAACTACTACCCTAAGCAACCAGGGAGCATTTAACAATAAGCACAACTAGCAACTTCTGAAAGATTCAAAAGAATTATCTATTGAGAACAAGGATGCTAAAAGAAAGAAATCATTAAAACAATCCGTAAGTGGAGAAAGAATGGAAAATGAAACACAAATAAGAAATCAATCACAGATATTTTTCCCAGGATAAATTTTTTTGGGGAAAAAGTAAGTCACAGCAAAATGATCAGAATTATGAGAAAAGAGATAGAAGATGAAGGATGAAGTCACAGATTTATGAAGTCTAACATCCACCAACTAGGTGCTTCTACAAAGGGAGGAATAGAGAGAAGCAGGAGGAGAGAAAGAGACAGGGAGATAAAGAAAAAATAAAATATCCTATTCTTCAAAAATAACTTATAGTTTGAATGGCCCCAATATTTTGGTCAATTTGATCCCAAATTTTGTACAGATGAGTAAAAACTGATTTTAAAAAATGTTGCAAAGAAACAATCAAAGAGGTTGATTTCTCAGATGGCAAGTCCTAGTCAAGATAGTGTGATCTAGGAAAGGGAAAGAAAATAAGGCTATGGAAACAGGCAGAGAATTCAGAAACAGAGTTATGCATTTACAAAAGCTTGGTATATAAATAAAGCGGTACAAATAAGTGGGGAAAGAATAGAGTAGCCCATAAATGTACGAGGGTTGTTGATTAGCCATATGTAAAATGGGCTCCCTGTCTCACAAAGATAAAATCATTCCCACATGGATTAAAGACTTTTATGTAAAAATCAAAACTTTACACTTTTAAAGATAAGTTTAGAAAAACATCTGTTAAAATGAATATATAAACTAGAAAGTCCTTGTGTTCTCATTTTGAATGGAAATTGGCTCCATTTCTTTGGAGTACAATCTAGTCGAATATATTTGTATTAGCCACTTCCCCATTGTGGGGACAAACTATCCAACTTCCACAATTTCAAGGAGGAGTGATTTATTTTGACTGTATTTTAGAGTTCAGTCCATTGTGACTGGCTCCAAGGCCATGGTGAAAAGGCGTGGCCAAGGAAAGCTGCTCAATCCAGGCGGCCACAAAGTAGAAAGAAAAGAGAGAAATCAGGGCAAAAACACAACCTTCCAGGTCAAGTCCCCACTGGACACTTCTCTTAACCAGGACTCGCCTGCCAAGGGCATATTCAGCTAGGAATTCAGCAAGGGAGTAATCAACAGATGAACAGAGTGCCTTTATGGTCCAGTCACCTCCCAAAACCCCATCTCTGAACACAGGCGACCCCTGAAGACATTTTATAACAACAGTTAATAGCTATTACTTGTGATTTAAGTGGAATTTATACTTATCCTAAGACACTATGTTTAGATACAGTATTTACTTTAGAAAAACTAACACATATTCTTAAGAAGACATTGTAGGGTTATTTTAGTAGCAATCAACTAATCAATCAATAAATAAATAGAAATAAAATTTTGAAACTTAAACATCAACCAAAAGAATAACAAATAAATTGTGGTACACTCGTAAGTTATAGTTGGAATCACTGAAATACTACACAGGAGGTATAAAATACAAGTGAGACACTTGTACAACATTAAAAAAAAAACCCTCAAAGAAAAGCAAGCTAAAAATGGTACATGTAACAGTATAAAACTATCCGCTTAAATTATAAAAGCAGGAAAAACAATATTTTATGTATGTATATGTGTGTGTTCAAAATATTTAAAATTGCATGAGGAAAATGCACAGCATTTTATGGTGGTAGTTGAGGAGATTAAATAGTAGAAGGCTCCAACTATGCTTGTAACTTTTTCAGAGGTATATAAATTACAGTAAATATTAAGATTTTAATAAAAATGGTATATGTTTGTTATTTTTCTCCATGTTTCTCTACATGTTTAAAATATTTTATAATAGGCACTCTACAAATAATTCAACAATTTTACAATGAAATCATAATAAAATAACTCATTTCATAATTAATGCAACAGAGTGGGAAAATCAGTAAAAGTTCTAGCTAATGCTAAACAAGGGTTAATGCAATATATTATAAAAATTATTTATAATCTGAAGAGTTTAAATGTCTTGCTCAACAGCACATAGTAGATGGCAGAGGCACAATTTCTCACTGAGGATTTCACTCTTCTGCTTAAAATACTCAAATAAGACAAAAAAGCTAATTCAGAATCGTAGTTTTATAGACTTTCTTGAATGAGATATAGGACCTCCAAATTATAGAGTTGAACAGGACTACAAACACAAATAAAATACAAATAAATACTAAGGGGAAAATTGTGCAACATATATCTTTTTAAAAGGAGTGATCCTCAGGATAAAGAGATTCAATTGAAAAAAGAGATGACGTAACTAAAAAAAGCAAAGCATTAAGAGGCAATTTATGACAAAAGAAATAGAGAAGGGCCAAAAATATGAGAAAAACATTCTCAAATAGAGCAATATGAAAATAAAAAATTTAAACTGCTTATCTCATTCATGGTTGGCCAGAGTGTGGGGGGAAATACTTTCCTGTACCATCGTTGCGACTCTGCAGATGCATGGTACATTAGCAGGATCTTTCACAACTAAAAGGTGCATATCTTGTACAGTACCAAAACAAAAGTTTCTCCACATAAAGATTTATACATAACATTTTTTGAAATAATGAAATATTAGAAGTATTCAAAACACTCATCAATGAGAAATGGTTAGGATAGACAGTATGCACACTGTGGAATATAGTGCAATTATATTACGTATAGAAGCTATACTTTTTATATAAAATAAATTATGAACATATGTACTAATATGGAATGGTCACTAAGAAAAAAAGTGAAAAAATATTATCAAAGGACAACTTATGATAATTCTGTTAATTTAAAAAAAATTATGTATGTAAACAGTCATAGCATCATGGCATAATGGCATATATTACAATATATTACACATACAAACAAGCATATACATATATATGTATGTATGTATGTGTGTGTGTGTGTATATATATATGTATGTATATATATATGTGAATGAAGGTTCTCTAAGCAAATATGTCATTATTACCTGATTAAAGAAGGAAAGTAATAAGAGGGACTCTGACATTTTACTGTATATGCTTCTGTACTATGTGAAATTTTTATCATATATGACCTTGAATTACTTTGCAATTAAAAATATAAAATGTTCAAAAAATAAATTTCATGCTTTGATTATTTATAATAGACAAATGCATGCTTGGTATTTCCCTGGGCTTTGCCTGTGCAGCCGTGACCTCAGTAGAAGTGTGCGGGAGAATTTTAATGAGGTGGTGAGCTTGGTTTGGGATTTAATAGGCTTGTAGCCCAATATAGAATTCGCTTACTATTTCTCTTCTCTTGGACAGTGTTATCTGGACAAATAAATGTTTTCCAGAACAGTGCTGATGATCTTGAAACATTGCTAAGCACTTAGAATATTCCCTTTAAGGGCCTTACACAAAACGCTACTCTTAGTCTTCACAACCTCTCATAGCAGATGCTAATTTTAATTTCCCTTTTATAGACAAGAACACCAAGTTTGGGGAGTTTACACAGTGTTGGGCTTTGAGGCCAAGCAGCAGCCTGGCCCCAGGCCTTGTTTTGTAACTATTGCCCTCTGTCACTCCCCCATCTATTTCTCTTGGTCTGTGTCCTGTGTCCTGACATTGAAGCAGCTGGAGTCATTCAAGATTAAATCAGTGTGCTAGTGAATCAGCGAAGCCCGTTAACAGACTCTAACAAAATCCAGAATCAACTGGCCAAGCGTGATATTACTAATTTACTTGCTACAGCAATAATAATGACTCTCCCAAGAGACTGCATGCGACACCCCGCCAATCGTTATGTTGGTATTCTTTCATTTTATTGACTTGTCTAGCATCCACGCTTCATTCAGAGTGACAGTAAGTACTACCTGACTTTTCTCTTTTGTTACAGAGTGTCAATACTGATCTCTTCCCCAGCTCAACACTCTTAATGTGATTGAGTATTTACTGTTAGTCTTGACTGAAGGTACGCTAAATCATAATAACTTTTACCAAATTCTAAAAAGTCACAAATCCTGGAAAAGACAAAAATGTATTGAACTTAAAAGGTGTTACTTTGAGGGTTATTTCTTTCCTTCCCTTGAACCGTGATCCCAGTTTCAGTCTCTCTCCTCCACTGTTACCTTCTTCTGTTTAAGCTGAGAAGGAAGAGGACGCCACCTTTCTGGAGCCACCTTTCTGCCAGGTAACTGTTCACCCAGGTCACGTGCCTCTCTCTGGCTCTTTCTGCTCTTGGGAGCCACAGTTTAGTGACTGATGAGCCTACCTCAAACTCCTAGGCGCTGATCAACTCTTCTACTTGGATGTCAGCAGACAGATCAATAAGAGGTGTATCTGGATTTTATTAACCAACACATCCTTCATTGTCCACATGACCACCAAAACTTAACAGTATATCAGAATTTATTGGAGGGTTAGACAAATATATTTAACTTGAATATTTAAAAGGAAAAATTTTTATCTTTGTGAATTTTTCAAGTAGTCCATCAAAAAATACTTGCTTTATTATTTGGTCTTTGGAGTTCTCTGTGTTGCCCCGTCCTCAGGTATCAGCATGGAAAGGATGACAGATAATATGCAAGTCTCCAAAGCATTATGAAGAAACCCACCCACTCCTCCAAGTTAATTTTGCTTTCGTGTTTTCCCCATCAGCAGAGAATTCATGGAAAACAGATGCATCCAGCAACACATTTCTGAACAGCTCAATTATTTAACTTCTGAGCTGAAAGAGGAAGTTCTAGATAGACCAGAGGGGCTTTGGTGCACTCTGATGTCAAGAGAAATCAAGAATTTTCTTAATCTAGAAATATCTGTTGAATCAGAAGAATCTTGCTCTTCCAAAGATAAGTGCTTGGGGGCGTAGCTTAGGGGTAGAGCATTTGACTGCAAAGATAAGTGCTCGCTGATATAAGAAATAGAGTCTAGGTTGATATTTTCGAAGAAAAGTGGAGTCTTAACTGTAGCATAAGCTACGCGGGCCCCACATCCCATAGAGGCAGGCTTTACTAGATTCCAAAGAAGAACATCAGTCCCATCATGCCCCCTTTGCAGCTTTTGGGTTGTTTCTAAAAAAGGGCACAACCACAGAATCACTTAGCCACTGGGGCCTAGAAAAGCAGCATTGACATTTTCCACATTATGCTAGTGTGCGTTTGCCTGCTCCTCTCTGCATCTCCTCTCACAGATGAGCGTGAACAGAAGCCTTCTGGGACACCCAGGATGGATAAAAAAGGGGTGACCTTCCTTCTACACAAAGAAACCTGGTGTGCAAAGGGCGAATGCTTTGGTTTGTTTTAAAGGACTGGCTTTTTTTGTCTACTTTTTGATATGCTGATAAAATTCTTCAATGACTCTTAATTTTAAATGATCTCATATTTTTGTAATACTTTAGATTTACAAATAATATAGGATTAAGATAAATTTTCAAAATATCATTTCCAATACACAAGTACTTCTCTAAAATTCAAGTTACTTTGTTTTCTTCAAGGAATTTTCTTACTTACTGGTGCCAAACTAGTAGATATTATCAAAAACATGGAAGGACTTTGCACCTGAATTGCATCTCTACTTCCTTCATGAATAATCTCCTTAGTCTGCTCTTCTCTCTGAGTTCACTTATTTTTTTTTTAACTTCCACAACTATTACTATGCTGAGAACTTCCTGTTGAGAAGTATATATTCAATTTATAATGTGTGAGTTTTTGGGAGATAATATGAAATGTGCATTTTAGAAAAACTCATCTGTATATTTAGGAAGACTTGAGGTTTTCAAGCAAGCGACCGTATTATTTACAAATAAAGAGGGAGAGAATTCAAGACAGAGGACAAGCCCTCCACAACGTGATTGAAACAAATGGTTCAGTAAGCAGGTAAGAATCTGAGGAAGCTCCTTGAAGACAGGAATTATTTGCCTTTTTATTTAGTTCTGTTTTTCATGTATTCTAATACCTAGGAGAGACTTGGCACAAAGTTGGTTAATAATGCTTACTCGTAGAATAATTTAATTAAAGGCCCATTTTTTTACTTTATGAAACAAAATTGAAATGATTTGCTACTTAGCTTCTATATTAAAGACTAAGGCCTCATTTGCAGATTGCCAATTACATTATCTAGGTCACTGTCCTTCCTCTGCCCCCATATGCAATGAGCAACATATGCTGGAGGTCAAACCCTAGAGTAGGAGAGGGGGCGATTAGGTAGATTGTGGGTTTGGCGTTTTCATTTGGAGATTTAACAGTCCTTCAACATTTTGAACATTTGATGTTTTGAATTCAACATTCACTAGTTAATTATTGCACATTCACTGATGTCAAAAATTTTTCAGCTCTGAAAAGTATAGCAATAATTTACACCAACATTCTTCTTCCATTCATTTGGGGTTAGGGAACGGGAGAAAAATATTTTTAAAAGGATAAAAAGATTGATAATTGATTTATTAGCTGATTTCAGGGAACAATAAATACCAGAAAGTAAACTTTAGGTGGAATATGCTGATGTGCTAGAGAATGAAGAGTGGCAAGCACACGCCAGCACAGAAGGTCGGCATCTTCTCTAGGAGGTAAAGCAGGAGCTGAGATCCGAATAATGAGATGGTGTCAACTCCTCAAACAGGCACTATTTTCCACGTGGAGAGCAGGCAAACACCAGTGATCCCACACGGAAACAATCTTGGCCAGCATTAGGGGACAGCATGAGGGCGAGGAAGGACAAGCAGCCGTGGAAATGTGTTGCAGTTCACCGGGAAGCCACCGAATGTTTTAAAGCAGGTTAGGAACCCAGTCTGATATCTTTAAGATTCTGTTGTTTTTGTTTTGTTAGAAGTGTATCTTTTGCCTGCAAAATATCTACAAAAGCGTCTAGAGAGGCAAAGAGAAGAGGCAGAAGCTCAAGAGCAAGAGCTAAGGAAGGACAGTAGAGAGAGCTCCTTACTAATTCACAATTCCTAAGATCCACCGAGAGTGCTCATTGAAAACACAGATTTCTAGAACCTACTGCTGAAAGATTCTGATTTGGGAACTCTTAAACAGAACCAAGAAGTTATATTTTACTCCCAAGTGATTTAGATGTAAATGGACAAGATATTACTTTAGTTCAGGAACTGTTTCAAGTTGAAAAGATTTAAATCTTCTAGATCAACCCACTCCGCTCACCAGCAGAAGAAAATCACAGGACTCTGGGAAAGTGCTGTATTCTGTTGGAAAGCAGACAAAGCGTGCCCTTGACTGGAATTGAATCTTTGAGAAAAATTCATTCTCAGAACTTTCTTAAGAATATGTACTTGATAGGAGTCACAATATCCAACACATTTATTCAATGATTCAGTTTCTTAATCTGCCCCACGTACTCCATACTCCAATCTTTTTTCGAGCTCTCTACAATTATGATTATAGACATCTTTGCTCATTAAAATATTGCTTCTTCTCTTTGAATCACATTAAGTCTCATCATTCATGGTTATAAGTCTTTAATTCTCACTTTGCATTTCTTAGCAAAACACAGAAAAGCTAACTGTGGATGATGAGCCTCAGTTTCTCCCCATTTCTCCATCCACAAGCAATGCTCAACCTAATTCTCTCGATCTCGCATGTAATTGAGGGCAGGAAACATTTGAGGGCTTATAAAACATTTTTTCTATCCAAGGTAATGAAGATGTCCTTGTTTTAACATTCACATTTACATCTACAAAGCATCCAGAATTGATTTCTGGTATGCTCCAAGGTAGCAATCAATTAACCAACTCACCCACCATTATTGATTGAATATAAAAATATCCTTTTCTCAACTGTACTTCTCTCACTATCACATAGAATCAATCACTATCATCATCATTTCCTTATAAATTTTTCTTCTCCACTAAACCAGGAAGACCTTCAAAAAAGACTTTCGTTCATCATTTTTCCTCTACATATAACACGGCTGCCTGTTAGAAGTCCATATTCAGTAAATGTCCATCTATGACGTGTCAATCTAAAATACAGGCAGTGATCATGTAGAAAACAATCATCTTCAAAATGCAACTATCCTGTCTTAGTATATAATTTAGAAAGGTTTTAAGAGAATGTGGAGGTTAGTGAATCACTGTAACGTGTCATAGAAAAGCTCAGACAAGAGAGCTTGCGAAAGACTGGCAATAGTCTGATGTTTTGAGTTTGCAGCATATTCTCTCTACTGATATGGGTTTCCTGAAATATTATTAATTGAATTTTGAGAGCATTTTTAAGAGTAACAAATTTTAGGAGTTAACAACAGTTAACTGAGACTAAATTTAATACAGAGTTCTGAAGAAAACCAAAATAACTGACCCTAAAATATTAGGGATTGTAGAGGCAAGGAGAGGTAAGATAGAGAGAGACTGCCCCTCCCTTACTGGCACAGCCACTTCTCAGCCCAGACGTACCACCGGCAGACGCTGGAGGGATCTGTGAACAGAATCTCTCCCATGAATGCACCTTACCAGGTTTTCCAGCCTTCAAGAGACTGAAATTGCTTTCTTCCTTTAATCACTAAGACAAGATTTATGGCTCTCTGCTAAATAATATTTAAGCAAGGCCCCATACCAGTACTTAAGAGAATTACTTTCAAGAAAGCAGAACTTTTCTCCTACGTGAGAGACAGCACGTGTTAATGTGCTTCTTTTTCTTATGTTAATCTGCCTTTTGTTACAAGAAAGAGTGTCTCAGTTATGAACTCAAGCAGGTTGAGAAAGATTAGGCATTTTTTGCCTTTTATCTCTTTTTATAGCACATTTGTCTTGGTAAATGGGAGAATTTATGTATTTTAGAAATACATACCGGTATGTCTTCCTGTAATACCTCAGTGCGTAAGAAATGTGCTTGAGACATAAATCACGACTTTTGAACTATGTGTTATTCCTGGTCCTAATACACAGAATAAATAACTGGTAGCGAATGATTTGTAACATAGCACGGGTGGTTCTTACACAGCACAGCATCTCTGTGCACTATACACTTGAACTGGAAGTCTGGCCCATTTGTGCAAATCCAGGTGCACAGGGCTTTTGTCTGGAGCTGAAATAGAAAAGAGACAAGGGAGAAGAAATGGAGAACGATGACAGGGTCAGAGCTGGCTAAGATAGGAGTGAATGGGAGTTATTTCTCTTGCCCAAGGAACGAGACTCCAGGCCTGCTGGTGAGAGGAGTTAGGAGATGTGTTCCTAAAGGGTGTGTGAGGTTGTGGAGGCCATCAGCACCACTCCGGGTCTGGGCAAACATTTTTTCCCAGCCTTATCAATGGCCACTGAGGGCTTTGCCAGTCCACAGGCTTGGAGGAGCCACCCAGAATCCTGTACAAAACACTGGCCACAGACGTTGTGGTGACGTGACTGAATGAAGAACAGGAACCAACAAGTGACAAATCTGACAGCCCAGAAATCACGAGGGATGACTTTGCCAGAAGGTGGAAGAAGCTCTTCAGTATTCAAGAAAGAGGCTAAGTACCATGATTTGGAAACTAATGCTTATGTCTCTCATTTAACAGGCTACTTAGTTCTAGGAAAATGCTGTCACACATGACTGACAAATGATCATATAGAAAAATGGCAAATTTTTGAAATCAACCTCAAATTCTTCACATGTAATTTTTTTACATGTAAAGAGTTTATGTTTTACATGTAAAGAATTTAAACTTTTTTATAATCCTGCCAAATTTTACTAGCAATAAATTTAGTTCTCTTTGCCCATCTAGTTTTCCAAGTAGACACTGGAAACAGTTGAAAAGTTGCTGATTGTTAATGTCATTTGAATTTTTATTTAGAATTATTTCTCCTATATTTACTAAGAAGAAAACATCATTGTCATATTTGTATTCCTTGTATTTAGTGTAAGTCATTGTGTTGCTAATTCTCTTCAAAGTATTTTCTATAGAAAGAAAAAATTTCCCTCATATAATCCCTGGGGATCTTAAAAAGGTATTCCTAACTTACATTATATATTTTGCTAATATTGTGAATGAACTTTTCTCTTATTTTCATTTTATTTATTTCTAATTTTCTAAATTAGAGTTGCTGGAATAATACATTTGTTGTTAAATATTCCTCATACGTGCCATTTTATTGCTGTACATTTTAGCTTAGTTTTATGTATTTTCCAGATATATCTTCATATTTGCAAATAATAATGATGATGATGTCACCTTCACTTTTCCAAATCTATGAACAATTTACTTCTACTTAAGTTTTATCACAGTAATCAGAAGTTACAGAACATAGATAAATGATAATCTTGTTACAAGCAGAATTATCTATTTTAAAACACTTCCATGTGGCAAAAATGGAATTATTTAGATGTTTCTTAATTCCCTCATAATGAAATTAAAGACAAGAAGTGAAATAATCCTAAGGGGAGCATGGCAGTGGGAGGAAGAGAGTCATATTGATGAATCTACAGATGGGAACCTGAGAGGGAAGATACAGAGGGGAATGTCTTGGTCCCATGAGCTCAGCATTGAGGAGTATACTAGATCACTTTCTGAAACTATACCCTGGAAGAAGGTGTAAAGAATAAATCAAAATGTTAGATACAGTGTCATGGTGGAGGGGGATAAAGACAAGGTGACAGGAGGTAGGAAAGGAGGGAGAGAAACATAGAAAACAAATTTTGTCTTCCTCATAATTCCAGTTGGAATCAAGGTTGAAAATATAGCAAATATTGGATAGCCCTAATTTTCAGTGTTAGCCAGAGTAATGAGCTCATACATTTGGTGTCTGTATTTCCATTTGGAAGGAAAAGAAAATTCTCATTGTCACCATCTCAGGCATAATCAATTTAATTCATTATGGGAATGGAAGAGATTTTTTTTTTCCTGAGAAATTTATGGTAAGAACTAAACTGAGTTATTAGAGTCGACACAACAAATAATTGGGGAGAGATGGACCACAGCTTTCCAGAGGAACAGCTTGGATTCTTCAAATAAAATCGACATATTGGCAGAATTTACTGGAAGTGGAGAGTTAATTAGAATGGACTATCCACACAGTCACACGGAGGTGTCAGACCTGCAGCACTCACAATTCAGATTGAGTTTGCTCTGATACAGGAAGGAAAGTTCCAGAGACTTAAGAAGATTCTTCCAGCTCATGGTGAGAATCTGCTCTTCACAGAAAAAAAAAAAAAGTCCCTTCCCAATTAGTTGTTTTTCTTTCAGGAAATCAGATTTTAGAGAGCAGAGGTTAGTGTAACAGGAGCAATGGGTAGAAACAGAAGCAAAATGTCAGCCTGAATTGTGGCCCACTTCACCACAGTAATAATTTAGGCAAAACCCCGAAACTCTACAAACCCTAGTGAGTTCACAATTAAGATACAACTATACGATAGGATATTGGAAGATCAACGTGAGAGAGAAATATAAATTCCTTGACTGAACACCTGACACTTCAAAGGAAATTTGAAGTGGTACTTCTCCCTTATTATTATTATCATTTGGAAATATATTATTACTTCAGTTCTCACACTCTTTGGTCTTTATCAAAATCTCCCCTCTTTAGCTAGAAGTGACCATTGCTGAGAGAAGGCAGGATGCAAGGATAAGCGAAAACGTTATTCTTTATTTCTGGACTTCCAAAATAGGCACTTAAAATTCACCTCAGAGACAGTAGTCCCAAAATCCTAGATTTTGATGGTAACTGCTAGACTTCGAGATAGAAACAGGTACTCAAAATATTGAACGCTTCCTTTAGCTATCAAGAAACAGAGCTCAGGGGGCTCCTCACTGTCCTGTCAGCATGGACCAGGAAACACTCAGAGTGGGGCACAAGTACGCCCCCTAAGGGAGGACAGTGCAATGGGTGAAACACAAGTCCTTTGCACGTGTTGACACTTCCATCTTCCTAACAACCTTTTGTCCAGAGAAGAGAATTGAAGCTCAGAGAGGTTAAGGAACTAATCCAAGATTACACAGCTTGTAATCGACTGGCCTATGGGATTGGCCCCCATTCTGTGCTTTTAATCATTACACTAGGGTCCTAGGAAAACTGGCCCTGAATTTGGGAGGAAGTGCTTAGAGAGGCAGGAATGCGACTTGTCTACCGTCTGAGATTCAAACCCTTGGCCAGGATCGGTTAAAAAATTGCCAGTCGTGTTCAGAAATTCCAAAGTAGGGGGACTGGGTAAAAACAACCTGCCACTTACAAAATGCCTCCACAATGAGCGGGTCTGTCACCGGCCACCATACTGTGATGGCCTCGTCTTATTAGGACAGCGTTTCCTGTTGCTGCGAGTCTGATTCCAGGCTGAGACCCGAGAACACAGCTTTTCCCAGAGTGAGAGTCGCGCCTCACTGGCCGGCTGCCCTCCCCACCCTGGACGTCTGCTGCGCACCCTCCTCACAGCCGCCACACCTCTCTTCAACGTGGCTGCTCATTCTGGGCTGACAAAATTGGTCTCATATATGAATAAACCTGCTGTAAATAGGGAAGGCGGGAACAGAGGGAGGGGCGGGGAAGAGGGGGGAGAACCAAGATGCATCATGTTCAGGTACAAAACAAATGTGATGAATGTGATCATTATATGTACAATGTACCAATACATGTTCTTGGTTTAAAAAAAAATCAAATAAAATAAAAAAATAAATCGGTCTCATGCCAAGTCAACCATTCTCTCAAAACCTAGAGTTGTATCTCATCACATCTTCCTTTGACCACTGAATAACATGCAGGATGGTTCAACAATAACAGCAAAAAGACAGCTTGCAGAGGGTCCCCAAGTACTACCCCACCACATGTGCGCACACACACACACGCGTGTGCGCGCACACAAACATGTGCACACTCATGCAAAAATGCTGCAACAGTAAGCAAGTCGGTGTGAAATGTGTGTTCATAAAGCAGGCTGGTATGATCCGTCCTCTGCCCACATCCTACACCAGCAGGACATTGCGTATCACTGAGGCATCACACAGGCACTTCTAAAACTTAGATAGAGGGAGAGGTATCCTAAGCCGCTCATGCCTGGGCACACTGCGGTGGAGACAGCAGAGTGCAGGATGCGCCCCAGTACAGTGCTCCCCGCCCTGGCTGAGCAGGGCTGGGGCTTTCACGGGGCCTGCGGCCTGAGGCATTTCGGGAGCCCACTTTAAGAAACAAGACTACAAGATTATCCATACAATTCTTAGAATGAAAGTGAGTATTTTTTAAATTGAGAAAATAAAACTTTATAAGAGTTCATAAATACTACAGATGTCACAAAAATCTAAATAGTAACATTTTAGGAATTGTTTATAACTTAAGATATTTTTCCTACATTTTGTTCTACATGCTCTTTGGTTGTCTCTTTCTATGATAGTTATTTCGTGATATTTCCTACAGAGAGAATAAAAAGGTAGATCATTTAAGTCTTCCTCAAGGATAGCTAATTGATTTATTTTCAGTTACTGATAGTTGGAAAGCATAAAACATGTGACTTCACACATACATGTGCCTGCTGTCTGTGCCTGGGCCCTGCAAACAGAATTCTATTTTGCATCATTTTCAGCAGAAATATGTATATTATATATATCTACATATTATATGCACATTATGTTCAGTATGTATATACATGTTCAATATGTACGTACATGTGTATAACATTTAAAATTGTATATGCTGCATGAAGTACACGGCTGACTAAAGAAAACCCCTGTAGGTCGATGGAGCTATTCACGTGAACCGAATCCCCTGCTCACCACTTTACCCCTCCAATGGCTGGAAGACACTTCACGGGCTTTTTCCAAGGCTTTTTCTCCTTTGCTCCCCGTACACTTCCAAAACCAGGCACTGCAGACACTGTGACGTGATACCCCTTATATATTGTGAATTGGTGCAGCAAGTGACAGGAGTATTTCTAGAAGCCAACTCAATCCAACATTGCCCAGTATTTACGTATGCACAGAACTGACTGCACAAACATCAGATGAATAACAAGCTGAAAGTATCACCACGCCAACTTCCCCTTAGTCAGAGCACCAAAATTCCTACAGTTACTGTACAGCCCCTTTTTAGGATGGAAAGTTTGATGGAGGGAAAACAAGTAGAAAGCAACAGTGGTCTCAATCAACTGTCATTAAAATGCTTTACTTTCATAAATATAATAAAAATTATGACCATCACTCTGGCTCCTCCCAAGAGCTCAGAAGGGGCCTTCCAAATGAGAAGCCTGGAAGTTTGTGCTTCATTAACTGTGCAGTGACTTCAGCTCTTGGCATGAGAAACCTCAAAGAAGATGAAGGGGCACAGGAAGACAGAGCAAGGACCGGAAGCCCGTCCCCCTTGCTACTCTAGTCCAGGGATCTTGACCTGACCCTGGGATAAAGGGAGGGAGGAGACACACTAACTCACCCTGGAAAAGAAAACGGTGAAGAAAACGCGAATGAGGCAACTTAATATTCTTCCATAGTCTTCACCAGATTAGAGAGCCTTGTGGCCAAGCTGAGTTCAGTTACAGAAAACAAAACTACATTTCTGCATTTCTACTTCAGGAATTGAAATATCAAGCCTAGTGTGTATAAAAATAAAATGACTGAAGCAGAGGCAATCAAGGAATTCAACTCTCTGGTTAAAAGGAACAAATAATAACTTGGGTAGATTTACATAGTTTTCTGTGGTAACCACCGTGTTTCCAAAGTTCTGCTTGACTTTGCCAGAGACACGGAGCCCAGTATTGTCTTGTCTTGGTTTGAGTGTGGCACTGGCTGATGACTGTGTGACATTTGGAAATAGCACTTGGTGTCTGCAAGGAAGCTACCCTAGGGATTCATCAGGAAAAGAGATGGATGCAGCTGGAACAAACTGCACCATCAAAAGATGATGTATAAGGATAAATTTGGTTGATCCCTGATGTAGGCTGAACTATGGCCTGCAGTAATGCTGAATTCCAAATCAAATACTTCACATTGTGACTATGTTTGGAGATGGGGCCTTGAACGAGGTAACTAAAGTAAAATAAGGACATACAGATGGCCCTGACTCCAAATGCCTAGCAGCCTTACAAGAAGAGATTAGGACACAGACGAGCCCAGAAAGAAGGTCATGTGGAGTCCCCAGGAGAAGACAGCCAGGGAGAGAGGCCTCAAACAAAAGACACCAACCCTGACAACATCTTGACTCCAGACTTGCAGCCTCCAAATTGTGACAACAGAACTTGCTGTTGTGTAAGCCTCCAGCCTGTGTTCTGTTGTCACGGCAGCCCCGGTAAATGAATACAATCTTCAACTAGAGTCTGGGTAGACAGGAAAGTTCTTTGTATGCCCATAAATAACCACGCCTTCGTGAAAATGTTTAAAACACAATAGTCCATTGCACAGCAAAAAAAAAAAAAAAAAAAAAAAAAAAAAAAAAAAAAAAAAAAAAACCACCAACAGAGCAAAAAGGGAACCCACAGAGTGGAAAAAAAATTTTGCCTGCTCTTCCTCTGACAAAGGACTAACATCCCAAATATATAAAGAACTCAAAAAAATCAGACCCTCCAAATTTAAAGACCCAATCCAAAAGTGGGCATCTGAAATGAATAGATACTTCTCAGATGAAGAAGTAGAAACAGCAAATAAACATATGAAAAAGTGTTCAACATCACTGGTCATTCCAGAGATGCAAATTAAAACAACCCTGAGATTCCACCTCACTCCAGAAAGAATGACTATTATCAACAAATCAGCCAATAACAAATGCTGGAGGGGCTGTGGAGTAAAAGGAACCTTTCTCCATTGTTGGAGGGAATGTAGACTGGTTCAACCACTATGGAAATCAGTGTGGAGATTCCTCAGGGAACTAGAACTAGAGGTTCCATTTGACCCAGCTATTCTTGGTATCTTCCCAAAAGAATTAAAAGCATCATATCATAGTGATATATACACACCCATGTTTATAGCAGCACAGTTTGTAATAGCTAAATCTTGGAAACACTCCAAATGTTCATCAACCGAGGAATGGATAAAGAAAATGTGTTTTTTTTATACAGTAGGGTACTACTCTGCCATAAAGAATGATAAGCTTGAAATATTTTGAGGTAAATGGATGCACCTTGAGACCATACTCTTAAGTGAAATAAATTGGGCACGGATGTTTAAATACTGCATTGTTTCTCTGATGTGAGAAACAGAAAGTGTAAATAGAGACTAAAATGTATTATATTGGGAAAGGGAAGAAAACATCCAAATGGGAAAGAGAACAATGGGGGGGGGTGGCGCAGAGGGACAAGAGAAATAAGAAATGGAAGGAAAAAATGGAAAAGAAGCTTTTGTAAACAAGGAGGTAGGAGGGGATGAAGTGAGGGGAGGGGAATGGGAAAAAAAAGCAGCAGTAGGATATATCATGTACAGGTACAAATCCCCTATGATAAAAGTTATCACTATGTACATCTAAAATGTACCATTAAAATAAAATAAAATAAACACAATAGTCCCACACATTTTCCCTACTTTTGCTTTCTGCAGTTTAAATTACCAATAGTCCACCATGGTCCAAAGGTACTAAATAGAAATCCTCAGAAATAAACAACTCACGTGTTTTAAATCACAGCCATTCTGAAGAGTATAATGAAATGTCACATCATCTCACCCAGACTACCTGAAGCATGAATGATCTTTTCGTCCAATATATACACACTGTATATGCCATTTGCTTATTAGTTACTCAGTGGCTGTCTTGTTATCAGATCAACTGCGTCTTAGTCGCTTCCTCATTACTGGGACCCAACACCGGACACCCACAACTAGAAGGAGTGTGGTTTCATCCTGGCTCACAGTTGTAGTCCATGGCTGGCCAGCTCCAAGGCAGAGATGGCAGAGAGGCAGCCAGGAAGCAGAGACAGAGAAGAGGAGTCAGGGACTGTGCACGCTTCCATGACACGTCCTCAGTGACTCCCCTCATAATCTCATAACTGCAGGTCAGCAGTAGCACGCCCATGATTCCAAATACATGGGGCCTCAGGGGTACATTTCAGACCCGAACAATAAGTGCAAGACAGTGTGTGTATTCAGGAAACCCGTGTCTCAGTAATGGTCCCAAAGTACAAGAGCCACCACACTGGCAGTTTGGACATGCCAACAAGAAGTCGTAAAATGGTTTAAGTGAAAATGTGAAAGCACATGTATATAATTTTAATTAGAGCATATTGCTAAATAAGTGCTCTATTTTATTGTTTTCATCTCTCATTGTACGTAAGTTGTAAGTTAAGCTTTATCATAGGTATGGATGTCTGGGGGGAGCGTAGTGTCATATGTATCATGTTTGGTACCATTCTCAGTTTCAGGCATTCACTGGTTTTGGAGTGAATCCCCCAAGGATAAAGGGTTTTAGACTAGTATCTGCCATACCTATCATTTTCTCCTATTTTTACCGATTTCCCATGGGCAGTGAATAAGATATTTTTGAAAGGAAAATCTCCTAAAACTGATGTTGTGGTAGGATATATATATATACACTTACTTTTGGAACATCATAAGCACATTCTATAGATCATGGGGATTAGTAATGATTTTTGTGCAAAAATTATGCTTTCTCTGCAGTTTGTGCCTTTGAAGTAAATTGCCCAGCCTATGTCTGGGATGGGGAATGGTAGGTAACTCACGTCTCCTCCCCAAGGTGCCCACATTATGATCCCCAGAACCTGGGAATACCTAAAGTAGTAACAGAGACTCTTCAGTTAAGGACTGCAGTGTAGGTAGAGTGCCCTGGATTATCCAAGTGGACCTGATGTAATCATAAGAGTACTTCTAAGTGAACGAGGAGTAGGAGACATGATGAAGGCAGAAGACAGAGAGATTTAAAGATGACGCTCAGCTGGATTTGAAGATGGACAAAGGGACCATGGCCAAAGAATACAGCTGGAAAAGGCAAGAAGTAGATATTTTTTCCTGAGAGGCTCCAGTAGGAGCATAACTCATTTTAGACTTATGACCTCCTGAACCATAAGATAATAACTCTATGCTGTTTGAAGTCATTAAATTTGTGGAAATTACTAATTTGTGGTCTGTATTACAACAGTAATAGGAAACAAATATTCCATGTATACTGCAGAATGCCCTGAAAGCCCAAACCTTCCAAGCCTGATCAGAAAACATCATGACACAAACAGGAAGTGTACCAAGACACGGTTAAATCTCTACCAGAACATGAATTAAGTTCAGCTCATTAAACAGTTGACCAGGGAGAACTCTGAGCCAGTTTGCAGCCCTTGAACCCACAGAAGGTCCTGCCCACTCCCCTCCCCATCTTTGTAGACTCAAATCTGCACATCAAGCTCTGAGTTAAGGCCACCGCAGGCTGCCTGGCTATTCCGACCAATGCCCAAGCCTCAGCAATCCTACTTTTTGGTAGGAGAAACCCCTCTGTAGAGGAAATAGGTTTCAGAAGAGAGCTAGATAAATTCATAGCCACATCCATCTTTGCTAAGGAAATGAGACTCGATTTCCATGGTGAATAACAATGAAAGGACAGCTTGGAAGGTTGTTAATTTCACATTGGCAACATTGCCGTCCAACCTCACTTTGCCTTTAGCTTATGTTCCAATAAAATTAGGACTAGCATTGATACATTTTAGACTACTGGGTTTTTCTTAGAGCTGAATCAGTAAAGAAAGGTCTAATGGCTTCTGAACAAATTGACCAAAATTTCATTTCACGTCTGGCATTTAAAGCAGAGCATTACAAGTAGCTCACTTGTCCTTAAGAAAAACTTAGATGTAGAATTGCTCAAAGTTTCAACTGTTTTTCCAACAGTGAGAAAGGTTGAGGTTTATTAAAATAACCATCATGACAATAACCTGCCATTTATTGAACATCAGTGATAAACCATACACAATGGTAGATTCTTCACATGCATTCTGTAGTCTTCATTACGACTCTAAAAGTAAGTGCTATTACCTCTATTTTACACAGGAGAATTTTAAGATTAAGTTATTTGCTTCAAGTAACACAATAACGTACAGAATGGTGCACGTAGATGTACAATATTTACATGACAGATAAAAGTCATCATGCATTATTCACATATTTTGTGATGTGCATTGTATGAAGACTAGCCACTTCCATTTTCTACTAGTTCTTCAACTTATATCTTTTATCTTTAGATACTAAATCTAAAGACAGATTTTGGTATTTCCTCAAAATTTTCACAAGCAATAGTGGACATCTGTTGCTTTGGCCTGCCAAGCATTATATTCACTCCAGGTAATAGCACCTCTATCCACTCTCGGTCCGGATGCTAAGCTGGGTGGCCCCCCAGCCTGGCTAGAGAGCCCGGCGTTGTGACACCGCACCTTGCCGATCAAAGCCCTGCGTCACTCTGACATCGTGTGGCTGGTTCCAAGGTGGCAATATGACCTAGCAGGGTGAACAAGAACTTTCCCCCAAACTTTTGTTGGAATTCCTGAGAAACAGAGTCATTTTGTCTACTGAAGTTAGTAGAACAATAACACAAAAGCCTAGAGACAAATAAATAGCCTGCCTGAATTTGTAATTACCATAGAAGAAAGATACACCAAGTGATGAAAAGGGCAAATTCCTGAAGACATTTGAATCCCTGGAGTCATCTGTACCTAAAGCCACATGGATTTCTCCATTTAATGACCTAATAAATATATTTTTATTCTCTTATCTCGATTTTCTAAATTGCAAACCTAGTAAGATAGAGCATAGTCTCCTTCTGAATTTTTCTATTAGATGCCAGTCAGGTGTTTTGTGGAAGTACTAAAACAACACTGAGAGGATTCTATGGTAGGCAGAATAATGGTCCCCCAAAGACATCCACTTCCCCTGAACCTGTTTCATTTATTTTTCTTACTAGGAAAAATAAATTTCTTTGTGAATGTGACTAAGAATAAGGACTCTGAAATAAGATAATCACAAGGCCTTAAAAACATAACAGGAACGCAGAAGACAGGGTCAAGAAACGAGATGGGAGAACAAAAAAGAGGCTGAGCAGAAGAGAAAGTTCTTACTTGCCATTAGCTTTGAAGACAGAACACATAGGTGATGGGTCAGTCAGTATGTCTTCTCTGGAAGCTGGGAATGGCCTGCAGTAGGCAGCAAAAAAACGGGAATTTTCCACATACAAGCGACTGAATTCTGCCAACAAACCTGGCTGAGTAGGACACATTTCCTCCCCTAGAGCCTCCAAAAGGAAACTTGGTTTTGGTCTGAGGAGGTTCACGACAGTCTTCTGACTGATGAACTGCAAGATAAGAAATTTGATTTAAGTCACTACATTTGTGGTAGTTTGCCACAGCAACAATAGAAAACCAATATGGGTTCTAATCACTGTATTTCCTGGGAGAATCTGGAGACTCAGATCATATCTCCCACGGTTCTCTCAGAAAATACCCGGGGCTCTGGGGAAGGAAACTCGGGTTCAGAGTTCAGATGGGTTATGGTAACACCTCCATCCAAAAGGGCAGGATAGGAGAGCAATCACAGAGGCATAAGGAAAGGCCAGAGTCCAAGGCTGACGTAACAGGCAAAATGTGCGCCTCGTTTTATGCCACTGAGCAGGCATTAGTGAGGACGCTGACAATCCTCTTCAAAGTTCTTACCAGTGTTAGTAAAGAAAAAGCAGGATTTGGGCCTTGGAGGACCAGGCATCATGACTCAGTGATAGAGACACATCCCTCCAACCTTGATGGCACCAGTGACAGAAGTCTGATGACAAGGTTGAGCAGAGGCAAGGAGACACAGAAACAAGAACAGGAAATGGCAGGTGCAACAGCAGCAACGGCAGCAAGTTTGGAGTGATAAGGGCTTCAGCATTAGTGAAGTCGTAACAGCCACTAGGAAAGAGCATGAAATCCTCAAAGTCTTCACAGCAAGAGAGAAAAGAGAGGAGGATGCCGGGATGCCAGTCAGACTTCTGTGGCAGGGACAGAGAAATCAAAGAAATACTATTGCAGTTATTAGACAAGTCTGAATTGTCCTGAGGCCCCCGGAGACTGACGATAGACAGGCACACACCCAGTAGCTTCTATTTACACAACCTCCTAAATGAGTTCCTGCCCACTTTTGAAGGTTGTCACTCCCTTTGGAATGATACATAGAGACTGAAGCCCACCATTTGAGTCCCTCGAGTCTAGTTACAATGACTTCGTGCGGTGACAGCCGGACAACAGGGTCTCAAACGTGCAGCTCATTTGCAAGGATCTAACACAACAAAAGACCTGGGTACCTTTGACAGGCTGTTTCTTCTACTTCTCAGTTTACCCAGAAGTGTTCAGAAGAAAATTATTCAGTGAAGCATTTAGTCATGTATCTTTGAAGAAAGTACTCAAGATAAAGAAATGACTTGTGTACAGTTGACCTGGTAAGAAAAATAGCTCTTTCTTCACTCAAGGATAGTTGCATTTATTATTAAATTATCCAAGCCAGCTTTCTCTCTAAGTAAATCACCTTTTTCCTTCTTTTTTGTAACTGGCTAGCTTCATACTCTTAAAATGAAATGTTAAGTTGTCTGAAATATCATACTAAATTTGAAAAATCTTGAGAACATTTGTTATTCATTTAAGTTTTTAAAGATACCAGAACCCTGCTTAAAGAAACTTCTAGTTATTTGGACTTTGACATTACATCGGTCAAGGCAGAAACCACAGAAAAACTAATACTACTAGCAACAAAAAGATTTCATTAGGGAGGGCCTAAACTTATGATCAAAAATCACAAGGAAATCGTAAGCAATAAAGATTACATGTTAAGAAGTCATACCCTAGCAATTTTATGTACATAGTCTTTATCTCATTAGTACATAGCTACAGTGGTTTCCTCTATTAATGGTTCCATTCCGCTGATTGCAGATGGGCTTTAAAATAAGGGTGAGGGCCTCTTGATATACACAATTCAAAAAGATTCTCATTCATATTTCTTGTGGCAATCTGAGCTTGGGAAATTTGAAAAAAGACAACTGGAAAGAGTCTTTTCTGTCAAACTATATTTAGTTTTGTTTCTCTTCCTTGCTGCTTAATTGAAATGTGAGTAAAAGATAATCTGTTTTCTTGTTTACCAATCTATATCTGCTGAACAGAAAATAGTGGCATCGACTTCCTGACCTCCAGGGTTCTCAAAGAAGGACACTTAACTGCACTCATATAAATTACCCAGCGATAAACAGTAATGCTCTTGCCTTTCTTTGATCATTAAGACTAATTGCAATTCTGAGAACTAGCAATCAGTAAGATTAATAACGTACGGTATCATAATGTGGATTTTTCTGCTGTTTGGTTTTCTTAACAAATTAGGGCAAAGCTTGAAAGTAACATTCAGCAAGTGTTGCTCATTAAACACAAGATACACCCTGGAACACCAAACAGTTTGTGGCTAAGTCCTGTTTTTCTAAAAATTGTTTTGAATCATAGGTTTATGAGAAATCCTTGTATATATATCAGGAGACTGGAGTTTTAAATATTTTTAAGAGTTATTGTCTCTTTATTAGCCTATCTTTTTCTTTATTTGTCAAGAACTGCAACCAAACAAACCAAAACCACAAAAAAAATAGATAAATAAATATAGCTAACACAGAACAAAAAAACAGGAATTAAGATTCCATGAAATCCTTTCATTTTAGCTTTGGTTGAGTAATGGTGGACAGAGTATCTTAAGACAACTCAGAGAATTCAAAATGTGGAAAGAATCTTGATGTTCATTCTCTCTCTCTCTCTCTCTCTCTCTCTCTCTCTCTCTCTCTCTCTCTCATCACAACACTACTGTCTGGGTAAGGAACATACTGGTTCTCTTTTCACCAGACTCTCTTTACAGAAGAGGAATTTGAACCTCAGAGAATGTGAGGTGCCCATTATCACTCCACTAACCATTAAGAGATCACGATCTATAACTTCCTGCCCAATTTTCATTTCCTTTATCCACATTCCCTGGAGCATATGAAGGGTCAGAAGAGTAATCCAACTAATGACGTTGATATGATGTTAGGGCTAGAAGGAATGTAGTAATCTAGTCCAAACTACCATACTTTCTAGATTAAATTTATGAGACTCAGATAGATTGTAATTTGTCCAATGTCAAAGGAAAAGCAGAACCCAGAGAAGGTAGCATCAGTAATCAACATGCTCTTCATAGTGGGACCTGGAAAGGCAGGGCCAGCTCCTGGCATCACATGAGCTCTTTTATCTCCTCATCATCATAGGTGAGTCCTGTATAGGCGATTTTCTCCAATGGCATGAGTAAATTATTTCAAAAAACTGAGTAATGAAGATTGTTCAAGATATTCCTAAATTCCTTAAATTAATGACAATTGTCTTTGAAGGAAAACAGTAATTAGTGTCCCATTTTTCCCTATCTCCTCTACTTTGAGAAATGGAGTCATCTTCTGCCCTTATTTGGAGTGGAACATCATAATTTCATTCTGTATACTATAACAGGAAATAGAAGTCATGAGTGGACACTGGAGCATGGATCTGAACACTTTCAAACTTTTTATAGTTCAGAAAAAGTATTTATCGGCCATAATGCCCCTGGAAATTTTAATTCTTTCTCATCTCATTTACAAACCCTGGTCTCACCAATATGAATGGTAATAGTAGCTGCCACAAAGTGATTTCCACCTATAGTACACGCTGGAGAAGGTGCACTATGCCCATCACCACACACAGGTTAGGTCTTACGGTAGTCATCTCACAGACGATGAGTGGGAGAAGTCTAGAATTTTCCCAGAGTCACACTGATAATTTAAGGACAGAGATACTTCCACTAGGTCTCAACCGATTCAAGAGTTCTTTACACCTTCCTTTTTTCTTCTAAACACATTCTGGCTTATGACCTCCACCCTCTGGCTCTAGTGCACCTAAATTGAAGGTTTAGAAACAACACCCAGACTCAGAGAAAACACCTCTGCACTGGCAGTGGAAATGGGTCACTTACTTTCTATTTCTCGAGTCTCCAATAGCAAAGAGGAAGTGGGAAGGGTCAAAATGAGGCTGCTGTTTGTAGCTGTGCTTTTTATTTAACTTGTTGTCTATGTTTTCAATAAAAGAAACAGTAAAATTCCTGTTATGAGACTCTTAAACTTGGCGGGTCATATGGGGACCCTGGTGAAATAAGCGTTTGAGTGGGTTGAAGAAGATGTTTGAGCACAGGAAAACTTAGAGATTGATGCTTGACACTTTTTAATCAGAATAATATTAAAATCCAAAAAAGTGGAGCAAAAATAAGTACTAACTTTGGGATAGAGTGGGAGAAGGAAACAATAAGATTAAAAAGGTTTTAGAAATACTAAGTAAGATAGAAGGAATGTAGGAGGTGATGAGGATGATAGTGTGGTTGGCAGGGTGGAGTTTTGGTATAATTTAAAGTGTATATTTAATAAGATTTAAACGTGAGCTGTCAGAAGAGTACTTTCTAGGTGAGAAAAAGGTATATCCAGGGACTCAAGGGATCAGAGATGTATTACTGTCTCTTAACTCTTTGTTAGGTGTTACATAATTATGTTGACTCCCCAACACTAAAAATTGACCTACCCTTCTCGTTAATGTGGAAGTTAATCATATCTGGGGGTTACTCAACATCTTGTAATATGAAGATACTGCCCCAGAGGAATGAGGCTTTATGTTTTGGGAGCAATTAATGATTGAGTAGGTTTGAATATTAAATTTGCACAAAAATAGTATAACTTGACTCCATTTCCTTTCTTAGCTTCTAGTGATGAATTAAACTCTCATCACTAGAATTTATTTTATTCTCAATGGTTTATTTGTTCTCAATGGAAATAATGGCCCAGAATGGACTCAAAAGTGAGCAGAATCTGCATTGCCATTTGCAAATAAAACAAAAGTGTTATCTTAGTTTTCTAGCCTCACCTATAAAGCAACACATAAAAGAAGTATTATGATGGTGCATCCTGACCTTTGCAAGCCTTATTACTGTTGTAACTCTAGTTGATAACCTATGTGACCTTGGCATCAAGGGCTCTGAGAAATCACCATTTGCTATAGAGCAGAGATAGACGTGGAGGGGCAGGCAGGCTTGTCTGTACAGATGTCCCTGAGGTATGTGTATGTATTTTATTACTTTGATGAAAAATTGATAAATGAAATAAATTAGACTTTACAATTTTTAAATACCCATCACCAGGCTTGTATCTGGCTATTTGTGCTCCTTGGACTTTTTTTAAATTTTGTATTAAAATCCCTCATAAATCATGAAATTAGCCCATGTTACTACATATATGACAAAAAAAAAAAATCCTGCCCCTGTATTCCTCCATCTCTGCTAGCCATCCCCACCTTGAGCAATCTTCATTACCTTTTCAGCTCTTTAAACAGTAGTCAGCTCAGGTTTGGGGTGAGTCCATTTATCTCAATGTACCTGATAATTTTAATGCTATTTTGTGGCCATTGAGTGTCAGAAATATGCCCCATATGCCCCACGGGGTTCCACGTATGTGCATAAAGTTCTGACATTTAACATCGAAGAGATCCCCTTACACTTCAGAAAACCCTAAGAGCTTACGCTCCTCTGTCCTAAGACCAGGACACTATATGAGAAAACAGGTTCATATGTTTATGTCTTTGTCCGCTGACAACACAGGATAAGGAGGCCAGATTTTCAAATGCTTAAAAGAGAAGCTGTAGTAGTTACTTTTCTGGAGTCAATGGTTTGCAAGAGAGCAGATTTAATACAGGACAAGTATCAGTTACAACATTCACACACACACAGTAAGTCCACCACAATCCACCTGGTCAACTTGATAGCCAGACATATTTCTTTAAACCACAGTCTCCAGTGGCAGATTAATAAAGAGTTAACGTATCTCGGTCTATTCAATCTTTTTTTTTTGTGGTACCAGGGATCGAACTCAGGCCCTTGTGCTTACAAGGCAAGCACTCTAATCACTGAGCTAAATCCCCAGCCCCTCGGTCTATTGAATCTACATTAACAATACAATTCTTATTGCGCTCATTCCCACACCAGAAACAAATATTCAAAAAATTCTCAACACTGATTATAAACAGGTGTCCCCGAACTCGAACTACAAACATACATACAGGCTTTACAACAACTTCATTATGTCTCTTGTTTGTTTTGAAACAATTTGTTTACAAAGTACAATGTACCAATGTAGTGCATCCACATCAAAAAATATGGCTTCAAATTTTAAAACTCTTTTGGCTTCCACTAGCTTTAGCAACAGAGCACAGCGGCACTAAGAGACGACCCAAAGGATCCCCTGCACCCCAAATACACTCTTCCCTTGTGGCCAAAGCCCTCAAGTCATTTTTCCATTGTCCTGTTTCTTCTCCACAACCACATTCTCCTCTGTTTGTCTTTGCGGTTCACAGCTCCACTCTGGCCAAAGGCTTCAAGTCACTCTGCTGGCTCTCTGATCTCAACTTCCAACATAGATTCCTCCAAAAGCCCTCAATAATAACAATGCCACCATCCCAACACCAGACTGCACTGAAATTTTCCTGCCACCCAAGGAGTATCTCCAAATACAAGCAAAATGCAGACCAACCTCTGCCAAAGCGCACATACACCGCCTGGGATCAGCAGCCAACACAGTCTTTCTCAACAGAGGCCTCCCCGGCCTCGCCCTAACCGGCAGCATTTCCATCAGTTACTCTGGTTTTCCACACTCTGACCAGAGTCTCCCATATAAAAAGTTTAGAGTGTTTCAGGGCTGCCTCTTTCACTGGTCTCTCAAAACCTTTCCAAGTTAATTCCAAAGCCTCTTAAGCCATGTGGCTGGGCAAGGACCCCACTTCTCCTGTACCAATTTCCGTATTAGTTACTTTTCTAGAGTAAATGGTTTGCAAGAGAGCAGATTTAATACAGGACAAGTACAAGTTACAGCATTCATACCCAAGCCAAATGCAGGAAGAGTGCAGAACGTCTACCTATGCACTAGAGACCCAAAGGATCCAATCAAAGACTGGGAGCCCACGGCACTGTCCCATGTACATCCATGTCTGCACTAAAAGGCTGGAAAAATCTCTCCTGGAACCAGGATATGACACTCACAGCGCAGATGAAGAGCAGAGCTCCCCCAAAGCGACAGCAGCCATCCCCGACAAACAGCAAGGCCCCCAACTCCTTCCACGAGAACAGCTGAGTTCCCTTCTGGAGAACCAGCCGTAACAGAGATTCTCCCGTGAAACAGCCACTTGCTATCTTCTGCTCCGGTTCTCCTTTATACTGTGTCAGCAGTAACCTTCAGGTGGATCTTCTACACCCGGAACCACACCAACTCAGTTCAGCTGGGCATTCCTGATCAAGTTGACCACAATAAGTCCACCATGGAAGCATTATAAACCTTCGATCTGATCTAGCTTAGCTTAAGTGAGGTTAATAATGTTATTAAACTAGCTCAGAACAAAATACACTTTCCTTAGCATTATTAAGTAAGTTTGCTCTTACTCATTTTTATATTATGCTGTTATATTTTTCTTCTTTTTTAGATAAAAGTCAAATCATAAAGAACCACTCCATGCTACACAGATTTCCGCTCCCTTATTATTCTTATTATTTTGTTGCTAGAAAATGCAGTCTAAAATCATTAAAAGTGGACTGAGGATGTGGCTCAGTGGTAGAGCACTGGCCTAGTATGCACAAGACCCAGGGTTTGATACCTAGTACCATGATAGCTAGCTAGCTAGCTAGCTAGCTAGCTAGATAGATAGATAGACAGATGGAGAAGAAAGAGAAGAAGGAGGAGGAGGAAGAAGAAGAGGAAGAAGAAGAAGAGGAAGAAGAGAGAGTCATTAGGGTGCTAAAGAAAATCAGTGGCTGATTTATTATTATCCCTTCACATAGTTTTCTAATTGTGTTGTGCACAAGACCACTGCTGGACTTGTTGACATGAGGAAGATGTACTTATCAACAGCCATGAAGCATCTACTTTCACAGAGACTACAATAACATGCAGGTAGATAAAGAATTTTATGCTCAAGATGAAATATCTAGGGAAGGTCTAGAGATGATCACAAACTGTGATACTTGATCAGACATTGGAGAAGAACATGTCTCACAAGAAGCAGCTGTTGAGTTCAGTGGAGGATGTAAGGTAGACTATGACTCAATTCCTGCCCTTGGGAGCACATATTTTCATTCTTGACTTATGAAGAGTTTGATATCAAGTGGCACTTGGTATGAGTGGAAATAAAGGTGAGTTGGGAAACAATCAAGACGTAAAGTCTGTATTTGAGAACACAATATGGACAGAAATCCTTTCCATCCCAGGAGAAAACTTTGCTGGGTATTTTCACTTATGTGAGCAAGCAATTGGTAAACATTTTTGTAGAGTTTGAGATAATAAACATTTTAGCCTTTTCAGGCTGTCACAATAGTTCAACTCTGCTGTGTTCCAACTAATCTTCATTTAGAAAAACAGGTGGCAGCTAGAGTTGGCCTGAGGGCTGTAGTTTGCTGACCCCTGACATAAAATATCACAGTTTGAAAGTCTGATGCATACTTGGAGGGCTGTGCAATTAATCAAGGAGAAAATAGAAGGAAAAGTAAGTTTCTTGAAGAAAAACAATGAGTCTGGTATTAATGAATATTTAATTTAGTAAGATAGACATTTCCTGAGTACTTCTAGGTATGTAGTATTCAGTTTTAGGAACAAGGAAATGGACAAAATATGAGCTCCACTCTCAAGGAAATCATCATTTATCACACAATTTTATAAGACTGTATCATTGGCACAGTTTTAAGGATCATGTTCTAGAATAAACAAGTGGTGAAGAGGTGCTCAATTAACTGTTTCAGTTCAAATCATGTTTGTCTTCAAAATACATCCATTATTCAGTGACTCCTGCTAAGAAAGATAGGTTGAAAAAGTTACCAATACATGCTACAAGGTACTGGTAGGAGGACTTGATGAGTTTTAAATCATGTGACCAGAAATGTGATGAAAAATCTAAACAGATCACGAGCTAAATTGTTACTAGAAGTAGGAGTCATGTTTATTTCTGCTACGGGAATAGCAGGAGTTGGAATAGGACATGAAACTTTAAGTACCAAAATAGCATGGTGCTGTTGATGCTCTAGGTAAGTAAAATACGTTTTCTGCTTTGGGAATTACTATTGTAGAAAGAGAAAAGGAGGTACCGCTCTTGTTGTCCTGCATTAGTAACAAAAGTTTGCCTACTTGTCTATTTTGTGGTTTTGATGAAGGGATCCCCTAATCCTGCAGTAGTTATACCTCCCCTAATCCCACAGTAATTGAAAAAGACAAAATAACATTGTCCTCATCTGGTATAATGTTTCTTAGTATTTGACAAATTTACAAACCCTTAGAACAACATATAATGAAAAATAGAGATAATATCAAACCCCCCCATATATGTTCATAGTTACAAACAAAAATTACATATAAATCCAGAGGATGAAAAATCCACTGAAATCTGTCTCTGGATTCCCTAGAAGTTTAGTTTGAGAGGATGAGTGTTCTCATCCACAGTATGCCAAATTTGTCTCAGTTGGTCTCCAGTATTCCTATTTGTCTCAGTTGGTCCCCAGACAACAGTTGATAGAGGCACCATATCACCATTCTAAGCAGATGAAGAAACTAAGACTATGATTTTTGTTTTTAATTAAGAGACTAAAGAATTTTCTTAGGTTCACAAGACTCAGTAGTAGAACTGAGTTTCTGATCACCCTGTTCACTAGCAGAATGGAATTCACACATGCCTTCATGTTGTAGTGGACTACGTGCAATTTGTAAGAAAAAGGAGAAAAACTTTTTTTTAATAAAACAACTGCTAAAATATATATATATAAAAACTCCTTTAAAACATATTCACTAAAGAAAATTTTCTCAAAAAGGAAGTAAATTCTTTCATCTTAAATACTGCAAAAGTATAGCAGCCAAAAACTGTGCTCCCCTCCCAGAGATACCCATATTCGAATCCAAAGAACCTGGGGCCAGGTTATCTTCTGTAGCAAAAGAGATTTCCCAGAGGTGATTAAATTAGTGATCTTAAGGGCTGGGAATTTAGCTCAGTGGTTAGAGTGCTTGCCTTACAAGCCCAAGGCCCTGGGTTCGATCTTCAGCACCAAAAACAAAAAACTTAGTGACCTTATGAAGGGGAGATTATCTTGGATTATCCTCATGGGCCTGATGAAACAACAAAATCCCTTAAAAGAAGACATAGGAAGGACAGGCAGAGGAAAAGAGTATCTAATGATAGGAGAAGCAGAGTAATGTGGCCACAAGCCAAGGATCATCAGCCTCTGAAGCTGGAAGACGCAAGCAACAGAGTCTTACCTGGGGCCTCCTGAAGGAACCAGCCTGATCTTAACACTCAAAGCACCATTTCAGATTTCTGGCCTCCAGAACTCCAAGAAAATAATTTTGTTGTTTTAAGACATCGCATTTGTGATAGTTTCTTACCATGGGAACCAGAAACTAATTTAAAAAAATAAAACCCAACTAAGTCATACTGTAATCAAATTGTTTTTCTTTTTCTGAGATTCTCTAGAGCAGGAACTTTTGAATTCACAACACGTTGAAACATGCCAGAAACAGAGCATATGCTCAGTTAAAAAAAAGTCTTAAAAAAGAATAGGAAGCACTGAGTGCTCACAGTAGTACCATGATACGTTAAAAAGACAGAAAAATTAAAGATGAAGCTGACATTTCATTTTTAATTTTCTACAGGGGCTGAGAAAAGTTTAAAAACACTATAAAGAACTGTGAAAATAACTATATTTTAGTCACTGTTCACACCTAAAGGAGGAAGATGGAAATACTTCTAAGGTGAATTTATAAATTTATTTAGGTTAATTTGTAAAGGCAAATTTATTAATTAATGGTCCAAACCTTTCCATACACAAGTCATTTTCTCATATAACCTTGTGTTATTTAAGAAGCGGGTGGTCTAATTTGAGTTATTTCTAATAAATAACTTCTTCCACATTTCTGAGCATGGTGGCTATTCTTAGAAACAGGCACGAAGAGACTTATCATACAACATCAGTTCCTCTAGGTTCTCTAGAGGAACAGAATGAATAGAAAATATAGGTATAATTATGGAAAGGGCTGATTAGATAGGCTTGCAGTAACAGACTGGGAAGGTCCACCGTGGCCATCTGCACGCTGAGAGCTGAAGGATCCAGTAGGTGCTCAGCCTGACAAGATACCAGCTACAGAATAAGAGGGATCAGAAATACGGCACCAGTTCAAGGTCAAAGGCCTGGAACCTCGCTGGAGAGCCGCAGGTATGCGTTCAATTGGAAGGCTGAAAAGACCAATGTCCACAGGCAATAGTAGCAAGACACATCCACTCAAGCACTTCAAAAATGCAGGAAATTGCTCATTTCTTCTCTTTTTTATTCCAACTGGTGGGTGCCACCCTCAACTGTTTGCGGGCCGACATGGTAGTTATCTGCACAGATACAACCAGAACTGAGCTTGACTAATGTGCTAGGCATTTCTTAACCCAGGGAGTTAGGGACTCAGAGGTGGCTGCTGCAGGAGGCTGCAGCTCAAGATTCTTACGACCCTTGAAGTTCATATTCACACCCTTCAGCTTCACTAAAACAAGTAGAGTGACTATACCTCTTCTCTTTAAAACAAAAACATTTAGATTCATCTTCTATGGCTATTTGCTTCTTTAGGGTTTATCTAATTTGGGACTATTAAGCTTGTTATCTCAAATGTCCCCCCAAAATTCTCCTGGATTCTGGAGGTGGGTTTCGGAAAGTGACTGGATCGTGGAAGCACTATAGTCATCAGTGGATTCTTAGCTGAGCGTGCTGTTGAGAGATAGGACCTGCCTGGAAAAGGAACCTCCCTGGGGACAGTGACCTGGAAGGGTGTATTCTTGACTCTGGCTCCTCCTCTTGCTATCTGTCTCCTGGTTACCATGTGGTGGGCAGCTTTCCTCTGCCATGCCAATCTGTCATGCTATGTCTGCCATGGAGCCAGACAACCATGAACTGAATCCACTGAAACCGTGAGCCAAGATAACCCTCACTTCCTTTAAGTTATGGGTGGCAGGAATTTTGTCCAGTGACAGGAAAGTAACTAATACAGGGGCATATAGACTAAAGAATGAAGAAAAGAAAATGAACTCAAATTTATTACATATCTTTATTCAAATCCTAACTACTACAAAGCTGTTTTAGTTAGCGTTCCTGGCTGGCGTTACAAACACCCCAAAACTTTGTGGCATAGCAAAATTGACCACATTTGGTGTTTATATTATCACAGAAATTAATTGTTGAGAAACCAAGCATCACTCAGAGAGTTGGAGAACTCAGGTTTATTTAACATCAACAGACCCAGGAGAGTTCACACTCCAAGACCCTGGGTCCCGAATAAAGCAATTTTGGGGGTATTATATGATTTTACATCTTCCTGTTCTTGCTTGATCACCTTCTTCCCCATATACGGAATGGTTTTAAAAACTTCCATATGATTGACCCTTAAACATATATAGTAGGCACACTTCTGCATTTGCAGTAAGGGGCACATAGACGGTGGGTAGTTACAGAATGTAGGGAGAGGGGGTTGAATTACACAGGCCTGTGGTTAGGAACAGGTTGGGTCAGTCACCAAGCACTTCTAAAGAGGTGGAGAAGGATTTTATAACCTCTTATCACTAAATGGGGACCTTAGGCCCTGGGGCTTTCCTGTCTCAATATAAAGTCCAATGTAAATATTCTTAGTAATCATTCTTCTACGTGCTCGGTTAGAGAAGCAGGACTACCCAGACCAGTTAGGTCCTCAATGGGATCGTATGCATCTGGTGATTAGAGAGAAAAGAGAATCATACAGAAAATTTATATAAGTCTGACAGTGATGTGCAGAATTTAAACTGCATTCTTGTTAGCCAGAACTCTTTCATACTACTATACATTTAACTGCAGGAATGCTGGAAAATGCAGTGCAGCTACATAACTAGGAAGTAGGGAAACCGGGGGCAAACATAACGGTCTTATGTAAAGT
Source organism: Hystrix cristata (assembly GCA_004026905.1). Lineage (NCBI taxonomy): Eukaryota > Metazoa > Chordata > Mammalia > Rodentia > Hystricidae > Hystrix > Hystrix cristata. The sequence continues at coordinate 18,318 of PVJO010008019.1, read as the reverse complement.
TGTTATGGTCATTTCTACCAACCCTTTTCCTACTATTCTCTGCCCTTTCTTACCAACTCATTTCCTGTTACTCTGTTTGTTCAGTGTACTCCAGTATGTTGGCCTCTTTATTGGTCTAAACATCCAGAGCTGCTACCATTTGGGTCTGATTTGCCTCCCAAAGATTCGTGTATTGAGGCTCAGTCTCCCTAGAATTAAGAGATGGTAGATCTCTAACAGGCAGTGCCAGTGGAAAGTGATTAGATCATAGAGCCAACCCCACAGGGCCACTCAATCTTGGAATCTCAGCCTCTACAACTGTGAGCAAAATGATTCACCTCTTTTACATATAAAATACTCAGCCTCTAGTATTTGCTATAGCAAAACAAAATAGGCTAAACACAACACGTGGTCCTACCTCACAGACTGCCCAGGCTGATCCTGGTATCTGTAAGGCCGTTCTTCACTAGAGTCCCAAGACTGCTCCCTAACTTCCTTCAGACAACAGTCTGTCATCTCCAGTCCCTTGTCCCACTTTTCTTCATTTATCACTCTCTGCCTCCTAGACTGTCTAAAGTGGAAAGTGTGATTTATCCACAACTTTTCCAGGATGGAGAGAATCCTAGACAGTCAGGTAATAATGGTTCTTTATATCCTCCCCTTCCTGTCGGCCACAATACAGAGAGAATATATAGATGTGTATAGGGATAAAGTCTAATTACAAAAATGATGGTACTTCTCATAGATCAAAAGTGTCACTGGTAAGATTGCATTGTCCAAATGTTGCCATATTTTATCTAAATCTTATATATATGAAAGGTGAATCCAAATAAAACCTTATCTAGTTAACAAAAACATTTGATTTTCCTAATCACCTAGTGGATAATTGCTTCAATTTGTTATTTCTAGGAGTAACTTGTCTAATTATCCATTTACTATGGGGAATCTCCATGCTTCTCTGTAAGACATTAGTAGAAGTTGTATCATAAAGCACATCAATATGAAGTGGATATTTTTCCCTATAGTAATAAAGTTATAATTAGGCTTGGCTTCTCAGGGTTTAAGAATGAGCCCTGCACCATACAAACAAATGCTAAAATTTCTGCAGTAATTTAAAATAAGATTATGTTCTAACTTCTATAAAATGATGTAAATAAAATATGTACATAAATTATTCAAGTATTTCCAATGTACTACAATGTGCAAATATAACACTTAAACAAGTATAACTGTACTACAATCACATGGCTTACTTAAATCAGATAATCCAGCCCAAGTATCTATTGCATTAATTATATGTGATTCAAGGAATAATCTTGTTTGTATTATTACAGTTCAGAAAAATTGAGACAAATAATATTTTGCCATATTTTACTTTACTACAGATTTTACTAGGAGGAATCCTAGAATGTATAAATAAAGTAAAATTTAAGTTTAAATAGAGTACTATTTACATTGTAGTCCTTGAGTGGTGCGATTTCATTGTAACTAGATAGATCTAACCAATCTGAGACAAATGGAATATATTCATATATCTATAAATTATGCTTTTGACATGAATCCATTCATTTGTTCGGTCCTTATTAATAACTGACATAATGATGGCTCTGGATGCCAAATAACTGGTTATTCTTGCAATGTTTTCACATCCATTACAGAAAACAAATTCTAGGACTATGTCTTACTCTTACTTCTGGTTTCTTTTTCTTTCGTGATATGATATTTCACATTTCCACCAGAAATCTTCATAGTTCTGCTTTGAAAAAATGATATTCCATCCAATACTGACCTGTCATGAGGCCAGCTGGCAGGTGGGCTGGTTTAGGCAGGGTCCCTTGGGGGTAGAATACCTGTATGAGATTAACACAGGCCAGGTGTTTAGCTTTGGAGTTTGCTAAAATCAACCAGTTCACCCAAGTATAATCAAACTCTGAGGAAATTATTTGGACTGAAAAACTTACAAGCTCTGGGCATGAAAGCCAGAGTATCAATTTATTTCCATAGGTTGATGTGTTTGATACCATGTCAATTATCAGATAACATCCCAAGGAAAGTGAATTAGAGATCAGAAAGTTCCTCCATGAGCTCAGCCTTAGTTTCATGGGAGTTAAGGATTCTTACAAGTATTCCATTAGGCTAAATTTGTTGTTCAAATAATATTTCCAAATAGATTTATTAAGATATAATTCACATACTAATACCAAACAATTCACTCTTAAAATGCACAGTGCAATATGATATTAGTTTACCCACTGGACCTTGCAACCATCACTGTAAACTAGTTTTAGAATAATTTCATCACCTCAAAAGAAATCTTACACCCATCAGCAGTCATTCTCTGTTCCTTCTTCCTGCCAACCCTACAGCGCCACACAAACACTCATTTGCTTTGTCTCTATAGATTGGCCTATTCTGGATATTCTATGTCAGTGGAATTCTACAATATGTGGGCTTTTGTTACTGGCTTTGTTCCTTTAACATAATGATTTCAAGCTTTATCCATGCTGTAGTGTATATTTTTTTATGTATGAATAAAATTTCCTTTTATAGATATACCACATTTATATATCCATTCATGCATCAGTTGATGGACATTTAGGTTTTTTTTACTTTTTGGTTATTATAAATAATATTGTTACAAATATTCACGTATAAGTTTTTGTACAGAAAAATACTTTAATTTCTCTTGGTATCTATGTAGAATGGAATTGGTGAATCACATGAGAACTTAAAAGTTTAACCTGTTGGAGACCTGCCAATATGTTCTCCAGAGTAGTAAATGAACCATTTTTCACGTCCATCAGTAATTTATGAGTGTTTCAGTTTCTCCATGTCTTCACTAGCAGTTGTTATTTTTTGTTTTTTTATAGTACTGTAGATATCCTAATGGATGTGAGATAATAGTTTGTTTCGTACTTCGAATTTACACATCTCTAATGGATGTAATGTTGAACGCCTTTTCATGTGCTTATTAGCTATTTGTACATTTTCTGTAAAGAAACGTCTATTCACATCAGTCATCTATTTCAAAATTGGAATATGCATCAGTCTTTCATTCTTTTGATTGCCAGTTAATATTGCGCTGTGTGGAAATGCCACACTTTGTGCCCCAGTTCACCAGACGATGCCCTCAACAGAACACAAAGGCACCAGAAGGAAAAATTTCCTCTTGGCTTGAGCTGGGTCACCCACGTGCACCTGTCTTTAGCTGTCGGAACTTCTGGTTCTTACACTCCGGGGTTTGCACTGTAATTATACCACTAACTCTCCTGGGCCTCCAGGAGGCAGACCGTGTTGGCCGTCGGCCTTCGTCCTCACAGGAGCCAGGCACTCGTGAGAAGTCACTTGCGTCTGGCTCGGTGTATCCCACTGGTTCTGTTCTTCCAGAGAAGTCTCACTATCACAAGTGACTATGAAAAAGAGCATTCCAGAGCAGCTGCACGGGGCACAAATGAATAAAACCAATGTATGGCGCTGTAGAACGATACACAAGGATATTATGAAGCTGCCATGGCAGGGATGGAGAGGGTGAGCTTCCGAGCAGCAAGAAAACAAGCACAAGCAGGGCTCTGAGTACCCGTTATCCGATCACTTGAACAAACCTACCATAAGAGTATTCCAGGTGGAGATAGTCTAAAGATTTGACATACAGCATTGATTCAATTTACAATGGAATACTATGTATGACAGGAATGGATGCTAAAGAAGACTATTTAGTATCAGAGAGAAAGACAAAGCTGAGGGTGCTAAGGGTTTGAACGGTTCTCCCCCAAACACAGTTTTGGTCCCCAGAGTGGCAAGAGAGAAGGAGATGAGACTTTCAGGAGCTGGCGTCTCATGGGAGGGGCTTAGGCCATGGGAGTGTGCGTGAGCCTTCAAAAGCGCTCTCTCTCTCTCCCCCCATCCCTCCTGTCTTCCTCCTTCCCAACCAAAGATGTGACCACTTGTTCCAACATGTGCTCTTAACACAGTCTTCTGCCACCCTCGTGAAAAACACAACCAACGGGCCCCTTAATTTTAGATCTGAAGCTCCAAACTGTTAGCTAAACGAAACTTTTCTCTTTATGAGTTCATCGCTTCAGACATTTCTTTACAGTAATGTGAAAGTGACTCATTCAGAGGGAGAAGAGTAGGAAGGAGGGAAGGAAAAAGGAAGGAAGAAAAGGGGTAAGAAAGAGGGAGAAAAACAAGCAGACACCTGACTTATATGCCTGCCATAGTCTTCCAGAAATCCAAATGCATTCGGATAATATTGAAATGGACCTCACTGTAAGCCTTCAGCATTCATCTGGTGATTCCCCTAAACAACATCGCTACAGGAAGGACACACAGCCTACCTTCGTTTTCCCTTGCTGATAAGACGCTCAGTTTTGATTGGGGCAAGAAGATGTCTAGCCCAGAAATACGAAAGCAAGCCTGTGGTGAACGGTCACTTTCACAGCCTCTCTGAACGATCTAGAGACCAAATTCTGGCCAGTGACCTGTGGGTCAGACAGAACATTCTGGCAAATATTTTTTCCCTGTTTTGAAAAAAATATTAGAAACTCTGTTTTCCACTGAGATGCTTTTCTTCCTGTCTCATGTGTGGCTTATAAAGATATGATATTTTTGGACAGATGAGAACCACCTTGAAACTATGCAGTGACAATTTTATTTAGAAGTCAGTACTGGCAGAATGCAGGGATAAGAAAGAAATAGAAGTTTTAGTTCCTGAGTCCAAAGAGCCTATAGTAGAGAGTGTCAAGAAAGGCACTTGAATTAACTTGAGAACAATTGCAAAGCAACTTACAGTGTAATGCTGTAATTCAGTGCCAAATAACATAGACCCAGTGGCAGCCCTCCAGGATCCACTGTTGGTAATTCTGTCTTGCCAGTGCTTCTTGCCACTCCAGCTAATCAGAAGAAGTTTTTAGAAAAGACTGACTTTTAGAGAGATGCTAGTCTCAGATTCTTATATATTTTAAATACATTGCTGCCTCTGCTTAAACACCAATAACAACTTTCATTCAGACAAAAACACAGTATCAAAAGTGGATTGAACCGGACACTTGGTAAAGTCAATTAATATCCATTAAAAATCTCATTTAACCTTTTGGAATTTTAGTTTCTTTCTTTGTAAAATGGGGATAATGTCTTATTCAACAAATATTTACTAAGCACTTACTAAGTATTGGACATTGCTTTAGGTAATAAAAATAGAACAATAAACAAGAGACAAAATTCCTGACCTCACAGAATGTAGACATGTGATAAATAAATATGTACCATATCAAGGTGTAGTAATAAGGTTGAACAAAAAGCAGAAAGCAGGATAAGAAAGAAAAAACATTCATCTGCACTAGTCTGCTTGTTGGAGAAAGAAGGAAAGAAGTCAAATGACTGAAAAATACAAATGGCATTTGGTAAACTCCTCAGTACTGACGTACTGACATTATCATAGTTGTTAGTGTGAATTAAGTCTAACTCCTTAGCATGCCATTTAAGAACCTCACAACACAACCTTCCAACCTACCTTTCCAATTTTATCTCCACTCATATGTATAAATCTAACTTCCACAGAAAATCTTCACTTTATCTCATTCCTTTGCTGTTAGTTATGTGCTATCTCATGTCACTTCTATAGTTCTTTCTATCTAAATCCTTCAGGGTTTCATTTTTGATAAATTCTTGTCCACCCACAGTGAAATCACTAACTTTTGTATGATGATCTTTCTATAAATTGCCTAGAGCATAAAATGTGTTCCATATTTATTGATTGCATTTGATACACTGGTTTAATGTTTATCGTTACTGAAAATTCTCAATCTGTTTGGAATTTGGTGTCATGCTCGATTTTGCATGAGTTTTGAATGGTTTTATTTATTCTTCAAATGTGTGGTGCTTGAGTAGCAGAACTTTGAAAAACTTTACTTCAGAGAGTAGGGCTGTCAACAGCTTTTAGGATTTCCCTTAATGAGCAGCTCAATCAGTGTTTCAAATGAAAAGCAGCTCTAAATTGTGTGTCTTTTTAATGATCAAAGTGCTATGTCCTTTTCACGGCCTTTTTAAGATCTTGGGAGTATTTCTTGCCAGTACTCACTTGTTACTGTTGTTTCTTGGATGACTTTCATGTGAATGTTTTAATTGAAAGATGTCCCAGCAGTCTGAGATATCAGAAGATGAACGAAGAATAGTACAAATAACAGAAGTACTAAGTGTGGTTTTGATGGGCAGAATAGTGGCCCTCCAGGGGTGTCTACATCCCAATCCCTGGGACATGGGTGTGTGTTATTTTACAAAGTGGAAGAGACTCAGCAGATAGGATTGGGTTAAGAATATGGAGACAGAAAGATTATCCTAGATTATTAAGGTGGACTTCCCGTCCTCACAAGGGTCCTTCTGAGAGGAGTGCAGCAGAATCAGAGCCAGAGGAGAGGAGACTGTGGAAGCAGAGCTCAGATGGTGTGTAAGGTCACAGTCAGGAACTCAGAAGACTCTGGAGAGTGGAAAAGATGAGGAAGGGAGGTGAGTCACTCATAGGAAAGTGGATGCACCTTGAGATCATAATGCCAAGTGAAATCAGACACAGAAGGTTAAACATCTGCATGGTTTCTTTTCTTGTGTAAGCTCAGCAAAATAAGCGATGGAGATAATAAGGAAACAGAAAGTAGACTTTATGGACACAGAAAGGGGATCTGAGGATGGGGGAAATAGGAGAGATGGAAGGGGTAGGAGAAGTAAAAAAGATTGAGATGTGATATGTAAACGTACGAAAATCCCACAATTAATGTATTTCTTATGCAGTACAAACATATGCTCCTAAAAAGAGAGAAGAAAAAAATAGCTGCCCCCTCAGCACTCCAAAGCACAGCCCTGGCCAGGCACTTTGTCCCAAAGGATCTGTGTTCAGAATTCTGCCCTCCAGAACCGTAAGATCACGACTTTGTGCCGCACTGAGTTTGTTAGTTGGGTATAACCAACTGTGGCGGTTTGTGGTAGTTATTCTCAAACTAGAATCTGTCTCCAGCTAGCCGCTACTACATATATATTCACCGAATAATCTCAGGAAAATCATTACTTCCCTTTCCTGTAAAGTGAAATCATATCTGCTTTTCCAGTGTTGTTATAGGACAGGTAAAATTGTGCACGGGAAAGCTACAAATGTAGGTGTAGAACTTCGGCTTTTGCTTTTCTGCATGAGGCAAAGGCCCAGAATGGAAGCGCCTGTCCTTATCAGTCTGACACTGTAAACATTACACCCATACCACTCCTGTAATAGATTCTGCTTTACAAGTGGCCTGGTACAGGAAGGACCCCCCACCCCAGTCACCAAAACCAGTTTGGTAAACTGATCTGCAGCATTCTTTGTGGGTTTGCTGGGTTATGCTATTTATTTTTAATTTTATTTTTTAGGTGCTGCGGATGGAACCCAGGACCTTGCACATGCTAGGTAGGCCCTCTACCACCACCGAGCTATATGCCCAACCACTGAAATGTTTAAGAGCGGAGACACAGCCCACCAACCCTTCTTAATCCACCTTCAAGAATTCACTATCAATCATTTACAGCTGAAATAAAAGAAACTGATTTAAAATCCCTGACCTAGAATGTTTGGTGTCTTGGCCAGCAGCTTGGGTGTGCCCTGGCAGGGGGTAGAAATGTAGAGCCTAGGGCCCTCTCCACACCTGCCGAAACACAATTGGCACTTAAGCAGGATCCCCAGCTGAGTCCTGTGTACTATTAGTTGAAAGAGTATACTGTACTTTGTTTTTGTCTTTTGTTTTTCAGACAGGGTGTCCAGACTGGCCTTGAATTCTCTATGTAGCCCAGGCAGTCCTTGAGCTCGAGGTCACCCTCCTGCCTCGGCCTCCCAACGCAAGAGGGTGCCCTGAGGATGGGGGAAATGGGAGAGATGGAAGGGGTAGAAGTAAAAAGGGTTGGTGCATGTCTGTAATCTTCCCAAGTGCTGAAGATTACAGACATGCACCATCATGCCTGTCAGAAGGATGTATTGTGGTCTGAAGCCCGGCTGTGCCCGTTACTACCTTTACCTCAAGCACAATGTCTAAACCACCATCCAAGGCTCAGTTTCTTCCTCCACTAAGTGAAGCGTAATACCCGTCTTCATGGGAGGCTGTGAGAATTGGCTGTATAGGAGGCATTTTGCACAATTCTTGCCAACGAATCCGCAGCTCATAACAGCTCCCTTTACTGTGTCATTTTGCACCATCTACAGCGTGCTAACCGTACTACACCTCCATTCAGTGTAGTCGGAGCCGTCCACGCCCACGAAGGTGGGGTGCAGGGCAAGGACGCGGCCAGGGTCAGTAACCCCACTTGCAGATTCCGAGGACACCGTGCATCCTGCAGCACACGCTGTGGGCCCGGCTCTCAGACCTCCGCTGAACGTGGCTGGACTGGAAAGCGGCTCCCCGAGTCCAGACTCGGCCCGGAGCCTGAGGACTGCAGCGGGGAGCAAGGGCCACTGTCCTCGCCGAGCCGCTCGGGTCCCCAGGCCCCTCGCTGAATCCGCGTCCTAACTTTCCCGGCGCCCCCGCAGCCGACGCTCCACCTGCGGCCCGCCCGTCCTCCGGTGCGCCGCGGCGGCCGCGTCCCCGGCCCGGGCGCAGGGGGCGGGGCGCGGGGGCGGGGCGGGGGCGGGGGCGGGGCGGGGGCGGGGCGGGGCGCGGGGCGGGGCGCGGGGCCGGGGGCGGGGCGGGGGCGGAGCTGCGGCCGCGCTCGGGCGGGCGCCGGCCGGACCGCCGGGCCGAGGGTCGCGCCCGGGCCTCCCGCGGCGGCGGCTGAGCGCGAGGGGCGGCCGGCTCTGCGCCCGCTCGGTGCCGCCTCGGCGCGGGGATCCCAGCTGCCGACCGCGCCGCGCCGACTCGGGACCCGGCGCGGGGAGCGCGGCTGCCGGCCCGGAGGCGTCTCGCGGCGCCCAGAGCCCGCCGGGTCTGCGCGGGGCCGGCCCCGCCGGGAGGCGGCCACAGCAGGTAGGCGACCCCGCCCGAGAGCGGGCCGGCCGCGGGCTGCCGGAGCGGGAGGGTTCGGCCCCGCCAGGCCGGACCCAGTGCCTGTTGCTCGCGTCCCCATCCCGCCTGCCGCTCGCAGGTGCTGGGTTTCTCTGCAAGGTCATCGCTCCCTCGGGCTCTGCCTTGGAAGGAAGAGGTGGAGGAAGAGGCGGTCGGAGTCGGGTGTGCACCCTGCGAGTGTCCGGAGAGGGGCGTGCGTGCGTGCGTGTGTGTGTGTGTGTGTGTGTGTGTGTGTGTGTATGTTTGCATATAGTTTTCTTGAGGTAGGTGGGGAGAGGAGAGAAAGGGCGGGCCCGGGTGGAGAAAGGGAAGTCATTGTGGAGACCTGTTCTGCATCTAGGGGTGAACTTTGGAACCACATTAAATCAAGGTAGAGGCGAGAGGTGATAACCAGCTCTGTAAAGGCCGGCTTCAGAAAATGTCTGAAGGGGATCGTCACCCAGTACGCACAGCAGATGTTCGTGCTGTCAGGAAGACGGGAAAGATGCAGGCAAAATTTCAGACGCAACAATGGACAGTGAAAGAGGAGAGAAGAGGGGTTCTTCAGAGACCCCGGGAGTGGGAAGGAGGCAGCAAATACGGGTCAGGGTTCCAGGGCTTTCTGGAGGGGTGCTGGAGAAGTCTGTGCTTGGGACGTAGGCAGGTCAAGGTTAAGATGCCCAGAAGGTCCGGAAAGCAGCGAGGAGGTGGGAAAGGGCGAGGGCTTGGGGGAGGCCGGAGAAGCCAACGTCTGAGTCGCCACCCATGCAGCAGCCACCTTCATCAGGGTGCCTTCTTCTTCCAGTTAAACCCGTTTCCGTGTGCTCCATCTAAATGTTTTTCACAACACATTTGTTAAAGATTCAGTGGGTCCATGTTGTCATTTTATTTTTGCAAGAAATCTGGGTCATGGTGGGACCGGAAGAAACTGAGGTGTTTACAACACCAGAAAGATTTGGAGAGAGAGCTGATTAAGGGTTAGCTTCATGAAATATTTACACATCTCTTGCGTGGGCTTTTGTTTGCTCTTGTTGGTGCTGCTGCATATTTTACTTTGATAATGCTTTGAGTGTACTTCTCCCCAGTGTGCTTATTTTTCAGTTATAAACTATTCTTTCTTTTCCATTGTGTTCACCATTGGCCTGCCCTGCATAACAATTGTGGGAATAAAGATACATGAGTCAGGGCACAAAGAAGAAAATCTCGATTGCTATCCCCAAATGGCCAGAGTTTGCATTAGAGAATGTTCTTTGGAGATAGAATGGTGAAGACTATTTTTTCCAAGTCCGTGTGTGTGATTTAGTGGGGAGACTGTACTGTTGATTCATAAACAGAAAAAAGTACTAGGAATTGCTGTCAGAAGTCTAGACGTTGTATTGTTGAAATGTATTTTGGAAACAGCAAAGGAAGCAAAGGAGAAAAATGTACAGTGTGCTGTGGTGTGGTGGGAGTCTCCAGCTAATCACTAACTAGACTGTTGTGGAAATGACCAGGCCCACATCAGCAGGGCATCAGCTGCATATAGAGAGTGGAGGAGGAAAGCGTTGTATGAATCAGATCAGTCTCAGCTGGAGACGAGGGGAGATTCCAGCAAGCTGTTTTGAAATTAGTGTTTTAATTACCTCAGAAGACCAGCCCAATACACTTAATTATTTGTTCCTACAACATTTTCTTGATTATGCTTCAAATGTTCTTGAAGGAATATATTTAGCTACAACTAGCCCTCACTGCTTGAATTTCCAGTCCCCAAATCTGCAGCCTACAGGGAAGCACTAAAATATTGGTGGTAGAATCACAAAAGCAGAAACTACTGACCTCAGACGGAGAAGACACAGGATTTTAGTCCTGGCTTGCACTTGAGCTTGTTCAGTGGCAGCTGCTTCTGCCCTGTGTGCGCTCATTCATCCACTAAGTCGCTTGTTCATTCATGCATTCAAAGTGTGTTCTTCTGGAACTAGAGATGGTCCTTGATTGTGTAACATAAGAATGAACAAGACTCAGTCTCAGGCCACAAAACCGGAGGGGGACACTGATCGTGACAGTTAAGTGGTACAGCCAGATGCCGTGGATGCCTGGCTGTGGAGGTGGTGAGAACAAGATGAGGTTCCCATGGGCCTGAGGATGCAAAGAACTCACCTGGTGGGGAGGAGAAGGAAGGGGCTTCCTAGTATAGGGATCAAAACATGGAGAGGCCTCAGCAAACAAGCACATACATAAAGGGAGGAGGGTGAGGACAGAGGGAAACAGGATCCACCCCAAGCTAAAGTCCAGAAAGGCTGCTACCCACTCTGGTCAGTAAGCCATTTCATCTGGAGAAGTTAGGTAAGTGGGTTCATATTGAGGTTCTCCATGGTTCCAATTACCCACATTTATATCCTTCACATATCTACAAACCCCATTTACCTTCGTTTCTAATCGCCTGCTTAGAGGAAAGAAAAGTCCTTGAGAAAGCCATAATTCTCTGTGCCCCAATTACTTCATCCATGAAATGTCTACCACCTACTCTGCATGTTGTGAAAGTTAAAGAGAGAATGAGGTGAAGGAGATTCGAGTCTCACAGAAATGATTCATAGGAATGTAGGGAATCTTATTTCTAAGATAACAGTGCTCACAGAAAAAAGGTGGAAAGCAGTGTTTGTATCAGGCACTTAAGAGCCCCAGCTAGTCGACTACAAAAGACAAAGTTGTGATAGAATAAAAACCCGAATGAACAATGAAATAAGAACCTGGGCTAATGAGAACCCAAAGGCCACGTATAATTTTTAAGTGGGAGAAATAGTTGCAGCCGTATTTTCAAGCCACAGGTCCTGACCCACTATGAAATCAGTTTAGGGCATCTGATCAGCATTTTTATTTTTGAAAAACATGATAGAGACAGTATAGAAGGGTAAGTGTCATTCATGGAACCTTGAAATGACCACTTATATGTAGGTACATCGTGGACTGTGATGTAAAATAAATAGCCAACTGTGGCAGCCATCATGTTCCAGAAAGTTTAGAAACTACTGCTTCAGAAGCTAACAGGTGGCTAAGAGAGCTGATATGTGAGCATTTATGCAGGATTCTAAACAGCAGGATTGCCTCAGCGACACAGGTGAGGCTGTGACCTGCTGAGTGAGTGACAGTAAAGTCAGAGGGAGGTCCTTGGGGACCAAATTGGTCTGCAAAGGCCTTAGGAAGGAGGTGGAACTTGAGCTAGAGTGTGAAAGATGGCTGGCCCGGGTAGGCAGTGAGAAAGAGATGGTGACAGAACAGGAGGAAGGGAAAAATGAGGGCTATAAGGAGAGATCTGTGTAGGAATCACTTAGAAAAGAAAAAAATGAATATCAAATTGGAGGGGGATAACTGCAGTGAAATTTCTTTTTAGACAGAAATATTATACTTGAGTTGGTGTTTTTGAAACCAGTCCTGGTGGTGCACGCCTATAATCCTGGCACTTGGAAGGCTTAGGCAGGAGCCCCTCGAGGTCAAAGCAGTCAGAGCTACGCAGAAAGACTGTCTCAAAAAAAGAATTGCTAATCTAATGTAAATTTTATTGTGTATATTAACAGAGCACACAAAGTTTACTCTATATTTATATAAACATACATATGAATAACTATTATATAGTCACTATAGTTAAAGTAATCAACATACGGGTTCTCTCACACAGTTACCCACTTCTCACCCTCTGACCTCACCCATGTACCAAGAACAGCTGTAGTATACTCACTTAGCAAACAGTTCTGAATACAGTACACTGTTATTAGCTATAGTTCTTTAGATTTGTGCATCCACACATCTGTCACTTTATGTCCTTTGACGTGTATCTCCCCATATTCTCGTCTCCATAACTGCTGTTTTATTCTCTATTTCTGTATCTATTATCTTATGTTTTAGAAAAGTTATTATTCGGTATCTTAAGATTTCTTTTCCTAATACTGGTACTTTAAGGAAATCTAGCCAGAATGATCATAACGTCTTAAATCTGTCATTTCCTGACACCTTTCTGTTTCTTTTGCACTCATTTACTGGTTTGGCCTCGATTCATCAAACTGGCTGAGTTTGATGATTGAATTGTTGACATTACAGGATATCCCACATTGTAGCGTATTTCATTTCTCAGAACATAACTGCAGCTACTGGTCCCAGGAGGCCATGGCAGTCAGACAGGAGTCCCAAGTCCAGCCAGCCCTTCCGTTCTCTTCCACCAGTCTCGCCCGCACAGCTTGGCCGAGGTGCACGTGCCAGGAGAGGTACCTGCAACCCTGCGAAGGTGAGTCAGGTCCCTGGCAGCCCTGAGGCCGGAAGGAAGGGCAGGGTCCACCATGTCTTCATTTTTTCAGTTGTTCTATGAGTTGTCCATCATCTTAGGTGTTTAATTTTGTTGGTATAGATTTCTAGAAATTAACATCTGTGTCTTTCGCTGTACATATCCCGTTAGTTCTTTTGAGCAAACAAGTGAGAGAAGAAAATCTTTGTGCTCTGAGAACTTGCTTGACTGTCTTCCGGCTCTGACTGTCCTTCCCCTGGAAGGAAACAGGATTGTGAAATTGGCGCCCTTTTGAATAAAGTATATCTTTGAATAAGGCCATGGCATTAACCAGAAAAACGGTGCCACTTACAATTGACTGGTTGGCTTGAATTAGTTGATTCAGAATGCAGCCAAATATGGAAATTTGCTTTTTAAAAAAATAAAGATGTCTTAGACAGCCCCCCCTTGTTCTCAACCTCAGGGTGTTTAGACTAGTGGTAATCTAATAATTTGTGTAAGAGTCAAGTTTGGAATGATAAAAACATGTAAAGAATGCATTTGAATTGTAAAGACATTTATGGAATTGCGTGAAGAAAATATATACGCTCTTAAAATTTAAGTTACTTACTGTCTTCAATGCCAATGAGAAAATTGTTCACAGCTTTTTAACTACGCACATTGGAGTTGGCAACTCAGTAACAGCTTTCTAATTTTTCATGCCTGTAATTAGATTGTTGGCTTTATTTTGAGGCTAGCAGCATAATTTGGGGTCCAAATTACTATTACCGTACACCAATAACTGACCCTTGGCAGCAAGGTTAAATGCAATGACCTCTTCAATCCAACTCCAAATCCAAAAGCAGGGCTTGGAGATCTGTATTTATCTGAGGTTCCAAAAGGATTCTAATAGCCAGATTTGGACACTGTTATATAGTCCTTGCCTTTATTTACCAGGAAATAAAATGGTTACTGATGAGTTCCTGAGAAATTAATAACTTGTCCCTAGTCATGTTAGAACAGGGACTCAGGTCTAGAGCTCCTTCTGATTGTTTTTCACTGAATTTCCCATAAAGAGAGGAGGACCAGGACCTGAAGATAATGTCAGAGTCCCCTCAGTGGGGGAGGGACGGGAATCAGATGCATTAAGCAAGCCTTCCTCCAAAATTGACAGTCCAAGTAGTGCACCTTTCTAATTGACAGCGCAGTGATTCCATGCATGTCCCAAAGGTCTGATGCGACAGGAAGCTGTGGGTAACAGCTGGGTGATCTGAAGCAAGACGGTTTCACCGACATACGCACCAGGTTCCATCTAAACATTTCGATTCTCAAATCCTAAGCAGAGTGGTTACCCAAGCCACTGCTGGAAGATTGTTTTAGTCAGGACTGACAGACTGAGACATTTGCAGAACCAAGGAAAGCCTGAAAACAAAAACAAAAACAAAAACAAGCCCGCAGGCTGGACAATAAAATCCTACAGAGTCACAGTGGTCCCCAGGGACTTTGGCATTGCTGTTAATTCAGCAGTGGCCGGCTGGACAGAGGTCGCCCAGGCGCCTTTAAAAAAAAATCACATTTGCATGTAATAATTTTCTGGGGGGAAGAAAGAGTTGCGGAAAATCCTTTTTCAAGCATGAATTGCAAATAGCACATTAAAGTGGGAGCTCTGGTTTGTAGAGAATAATCAGATGCTTTATGTTGATAGATTCTTGACTGTTTTTCAGAGATGCTGATTTCTAACTAACCAAAAATTAAAATAACCATATTGTGTCAAGGAGAGACTCTTTTCTTTATAATGTACAATTTCAGTCAAAGGAAATGCTAGAGGGAGTGAAACGTTCATGTTGATTATATTTTCTGAGTAATCAGAGCATCTTTTTTGTTTCAATTCTTATTGATAACTTTCCTAAAATGTTACAGCCTGTGCCTGTGCGTCTACGTTAGTGAGTACAATATGCCAAACATTATTGGGATTCAGAATTTTGCGTTGCGTCCAGATCTTTAGTCTGAATTATGGCTCTGTAGGAGAGAGATACTAAATACAATATAGGTTTTAGTTTTTGCTCTGGGATGTGAATGTGCTTTCCCATGCTATATGTATTTTTTAATTGATGAAAAAGGCAGAAGGTATTTAGTCCCTTGTGGGTTCCACTTTGTTCAAGTTTGGTCTTTGCCTGTGCCATTATATCATTTTGAAGTGCTCATTCCTTTACCCTAAATTAGTTTCCCAATGCGCTTAAAACATGGCTTAACACCTCGTTGTTTCACAAGTCTCGAGACCTGTGTATAAAACTATTTGATACATAGCATGAATTATTTTGTATTTGGTTGTTCTTTAAGCATGGCTTTCTTCGGGGTCTTCTATATCCTACTTCTCCTTGAAAAAAATTGCAGGTCAAAATGAAGCAACTAGGATTTTAATTGCTGATAAGAATTTAATCAGAGCTCAGGTTAGTAAATGCAGATATATTTTCCCCTGCATGTTTGGCTGAGTAAAAATTGCTTAAATGGGGGTGGAGGATGGTTCCTGTGTTTGTGTCAAACGTGTTCTGAAAGCAGTCAGCAGGAATCTGTCTGTGTTGGGGCCGGGGCTGAGCTCTGGTTAAGGGAGTGAGATGCGTTCACAATCCCCTTTCATGAGGGGAGGTTGGGGGGATTCCTCCTCTACAACATCAGGATTTTTCAGGACAGGAGAAAGCTTTGCTACAAGCGTCCAGGGGGCCCGCTGCTCTTCTCGTAACCCGAGGGCCTCAGGCTTCAGGATGGAGAGACCAGCTCAGAAACTGGAAACCGGCAGTCCCGGGGTCTAGCAAGAAATTCTGGGCCTACAGGTATTTGTGTTTAATTAAGCCAATACTTAAAAATCAGAAGATGTATTACAAAATTTGAAACACTGGCCCACAGTCTCGAGGCTGGAGCTGAAGTGGAGGGGGAGTATATGCGACCTCCAATACCTCCCATACAGTCTGCATTTCTTATTGTCTCTCTGACCTTGAGGCTTTTTGTAGGTCAGCGGCACTAAATGTCTTCACTTAATGGTGTTGCCCACTCAAAATGCATAGGTACTGAGTCTGTGAGATCTGGGTAGGTATCTCCTAAGTACCATCGAGTTCTGAGATTCTGTGACTAAAGTCTTGAAATTGATGGGTACCTACCAAACAGGGAGATAACTATACTGAATACAGGGCTGGAGATTTAGCTCAGTGATTTAGCCTGAGATCGATCCCCAGCACCACCACCCCCCAAAAATGTAGATTCTGTGAAAGTTCAGTAAATACAAATTGAGTTGACCTAGTCTGTTAGTGACAAAACAGTGGAGCTTTTCATTTGTTTATATGCTTGCTTACTTTTTACTGTACCACATGTAGCAAATAAAAAATATTAACAGTTTTAGCTATAATTTATTTCGTATGACTAAATTCTTACACTTCACTGCTGTCTATAGCTTTGAATGCACCGTCTCTGTACATACCACTCTCTGCTTGTACACCGGTCTTGCCCGGCCTCCTGAAAGGCCAGAATGTATTCGTAGGAGCAGAGGTTGGGATGGAAGGTCAAGGGTAGTAAGACCTCACATCTCAGGAGCACTTCTGCCCCAGTGACAGTTGACCGTGTGTACACTTGACTGTGAAGAGCTGCTCAGCTAACGAGACTCGGGACTGTGTCAGGGTTGATCTGTGAGTGTTGCAAATAAAGACAAATGCCCCTTTGAAAAACAAGATGCAAAACTCAGGCCAATCTCTTGAGTAGTGAAAGCTGTCTTAACAGCTCCCTGAGCTCTCCCATTCTCTCTCAACTTTCCTTCCCCGTGCACACTTCAGTGCCTGCCACCCCCTCATTGTGCCTCCTACTTTATTTCTAAAAACATCCTCTCAGCTAATTATTAATCTTAAAGTGTCGGTGCTTCAGCAACTTCTCTCCAAGAAGACAGTGCTGAGAATAGTATCAAGTGAAGCAAACGGAGGACACGGGGCCACATAGACTCTGCTTTCTTCAGCGAGTAGCATTTTTTTGGAGAATGACAAGGGTTCAACTGTTAGGCATCGTGTCCCCTGAAATGTATTGGTAACGTGTAAAATACAACAGGTGTTCAAATTCTTTAGAGATAAAGTCATTTTTTCTTAGTGATTATTAAATAACACAACGTTAGTTACGCTGAAGCTTCTACACTGTAATAAAACGCTTTTCTCCAGTTCCCCTGGTCGTTACTTGGGCACTTAGACTGAAATGATGGGCCTTTGACAGATGATCCTCTGGGGTTGGTGGCTTCTGGGTAGAGATTCTGAGTCTCAGAGAGCGATGGTAAAAGTTGACAACTTGAGATGGACTGGATGAAGGGCCCATCATTTCTCCAAAGCATTTCTCCAACTGGATGTGGCAATGTATTTAGGAGATAAGGTATTAAATGTTTCATAGGGCTGGTGGAAGGCCTTGATTTAAGGAGGGTGGATGATTTGGATTATTTAGTAAGTCCATATTGAGCACTTGACATACATGTTAATCCTTGTGCTATGTACTAGGGACTCAAAGTTGAGTAAAACATAGTCTAAATTTTTTTTATATTATTTTTACCAAGAACATGTATTGGTACATTGTATACATAATGTTCATAATCAACATGGTTATTTTGTACCTGTACATGATACATCTTGGTTTTCCCCCCTCTTCCCCCCTTCCCCTCCCCTCCCTTCCATTCACCCACTCCTCCCTATTTGCAACAAGTGAAACTACACTTTACCATTTTTTCCCCTTTCATCTTACTTTTCTTTTAACCTTCTTCTTTATCCCCCTTTTCCCTATCTAGTTCTCTCTTTGGAATACTATCTCTTTTTTCTTTTTTAAACAAAATATCTATTCTACCCCTTTGTCCTTATTTACACTTATGGTTTCTCATATCAGAGAAACAATTCGATGTGTACTAATAAGTGTCTGATTTATTTCACTTAATAGTATGTTCTCCAGGAACATCCATTTATATACAAATCACTCTAGTTTATCCTTTTTTATGGCGGTGTAGTACTCCATTGTGTAGAAAAACCACATCTTTTTTAGCCATTCATCAGTTGTTGGGCATTTAGGTTGTTTCCAAGACTTAGCTATTACAAATTGTGCTGCTAT